>BQNB010010653.1:49096-83437 GCA_026074375.1 Tanacetum coccineum
TTTATTGATCCAGAATTTCCAGATCACGTCTACAGGTTGAAAAAAGCTCTATACGGTCTTAAGCAAGCACCTCGTGCATGGTATGACAAATTATCTTCTTTTCTAATTAAACATGGGTTCACTAAAGGTATTATTGACCTGACTTTGTTCACATGACGTCACGGGAGAGACATATTACTTGTTCAAGTATATGTTGATGACATTATTTTTGGATCTACAAATCTAGATTTTTCAAAACGTTTTGCAAATCAAATGAAAAATAATTTTGAAATGTCGATGATGGGTGAACTAAAGTTCTGTCTTGGACTTCAAGTTCATCACTCTCCCCATGGCATATTCATAAGTCAGTCACAATACGCAATTGAATTGTTAAAGAAACATGGTCTGGATGAATGTGTCTCCATGAGTACACCTATGGCACCTGAGAGGCTGGATGCTGATTCACAAGGCACTCCTACTGATCAAACGACTTATCATCGTATGATAGGATGGCTTATGTACCTAACAGCCAGTCGACCAGAAATTGCTTTTGATACTTTTGTATGTGCTCGTTATCAAGCACGTCCTATGGTAAAACACCTCAAAGAAGTAAAACGGATCTTTTGGTACCTAAGACAGTCCTATAACATGGGCATTTGGTATCCGAAGGATTCCGAATTTGAACTAATTGCCTATTCAGATGCGGACCATGCAGGATGTAAAGATGAATGTAAAAGCACACCAGGAGGATTGCAATTTCTAGGTGGAAAGCTCGTGAGTTGGAGTTCAAAGAAACAAGATTGTACTGCGATGTCTACTGCTGAGGCTGAATATGTTTCCTTGTTTAATCTGTGCACAAGGTTATTGGATGCGAACTCAACGTGATTGACTATGGATACAAGTACAATCGTATTCAATGGTACAGTGACTCCAAAGTGTCATTGCTATCTCGAGCAATCCGGTCTCACAGCATCACTCTAAGACTATGCATATTACATCCGGTATCATTTTATTAAAGAACATGTTGAGAAGGGTACTGTGGAAATTTACTTTGTCGGGACAGAATACCAACTTGCGGATCTATTTACTAAAGTGCTTTCCAAAAAGAACGCTTTGAGTATCTGGTTTAGTACGCAACGGTAATGAATGTATGACTCCAACTCAGTTGGAAAGCCTGACAAAGTTATCTTCTTGAAAAGATCATACATAAAAAACATGTAAATAAATTTTTCAAAAACAAAAGAAAAAAATTGAAAAATTCAAAATCCCAAAAAGATTTGTCATATTTTTTATAAAAAAAATAAAAAAAATAAATAATAAAATAATTTAAAAGATCACATGATTAGATTTATGATTCCAAATTTTTTATAAAAAGCTTTCAAAAGAAAAAACGGAATCATAATCTAAGGGGGAGTACTTGAAACTTTTCATTCACATACATCATTTCGGAAATAAAATAAAAACAATGATCTCTCAAAGAGACTGAATTTGAAAAACGTTATAGTTTCAAGGGGGAGTTTTTATTTTAAAACTCAAACATCTTCATTTTCGGACTAAGTATTTTACATGATTTCATTTCAAGGGGGAGGTTTTGAAAATTTTCATTACTCAAGGGGGAGTTTTTGAAAATTTGAAAAACAAAATTTGGGAAATAAATGATTAAAATCGAAAATGAAAACCACAGGGGCTGAAAGTGTCATTTTTCAAACAAATATTCGGTGGCTATAAAAGGAGGAAAAATTTTCTATTTTACTTTTTATAATTACCGAGTCTTATTGTCGAGTTTGAGTAGAAAATCAAAGCACCTCTTTCGAGTTCATTACAACGATTACAACTACTTTTCTTACTCAAACGTAAGTGGATATGATTTGTGGTTCAAATAATACATGTGTTTGCATTATCGAGTTTAAACTCGGTAATATTTAGGATTACCGAGTTTGTGTTTTATCGAGTTTATGCAACAAGATTGAAATCAAGGACGATAATAAACAATGTTTATGTAGAAATAAGTGATAAATAGCTTAGGAATGGTTAACTAGTCGCTGAAATTGAAATTCGAAAGTATATGGTGTTTATCGAGTTTGATTATTATCGAGTTTGATTGTTTGTCTACTGTTTGGAGTCTGAAAAATGATAATAGAACATAAAACGAATCGAGTTTGGTTTTTTCATAAGTTAAAATGAATCATTGTTTATCTAGTTTGTGAAACTCAGTAATAGTCAAATAGTCAAAATCGGAAGGGTCAAAAAGTCAAACTCGGTGGTGTCAAAAAGTCAAAATTCAGTAAAAATGCGTTTGTGGAAACGTGAAGTTGTTTTGAGAAAGAAATAATTTTGATGATTAATGCTTATGATGATTAATGCTTGAATGTCTGTGGAACAAAAAGATCAGTTTCTCATGTGTGGTGAAAACATCAAATAATTTTGAGAAAGAAATCAAGTTTTTATGAATTCTAAATTGTGGGTCTTATATATCTATTCGTAATTGTTTAAGTGGACTAAGTCATGTCCAGTTTTGGCCGTTTTCTGCAATGAATAGAATGAGGAGTGAGTGACTTAGTGTCCATTCAATTATTGAATTAGATATGTTTGTCTTCATTGTTTAGGAATCATGACAAAAAGTGAAAGTGAAAAGTTTTTTTATAACTTGAATCTGAAAATCCAAATCTCAATTGTTTAAGTGGACTAAGTCATGTCCGGTTTCGGCCGTTTTCTGCAATGAACAGAATGAGGAGTGAGTGACTTAGTGTCCATTCAATTGTGGGTTTGTGATTATATGATTCTATGTTATCATTATAAAGAAAGTTTTTGTCAAAAGATTTCTGGAAAAAGTTCTCAAAATCTGTTATTGTGTCAAAATGATACTCTTTCACAAAACAATTTTAAGAAGTTGAATGATTTCTCTTTAATTTTTTAGTAAAAGAGTCTTGATTAACATCAAAAGAGAAATCTTCATCATTCTTGAAAGAGTATCATGTCACAAAGAATTTCTGGTGAGGATATTCTAAAAACAGAAAGAGAGAGCTAAATCCATACGCGAAAAAGCAAATCAAAAGTGTGTTCGAAAAAGAATTGCCAGAACATATAAAACAGACAGAGTGGAAAAAGACAAAAATGTCAAAAGAATTGTTTGTTATCTAACATCTCAATTTTATTCATTCAGTAATCATCATGGCACAACAACAACATGCAGCTGAGGTTCATCCAGATGAACTGTGTCCTCCAAACAAAAGATATGATCTTATGGATGCTAACAAGAAAGTTGATCTTGAACATGTGCAATGCCCACCGGAAAGCAAAATTCTGACGAATATCATCAAGAATCATTCATTACGATTCAGCATTACAGCTTCTTCCTTCGTACCATGGATTTATATGGCACAGTTCTGGCATACTTTGAAGGAAGACGGTTCAAAGTATAGGCTCAAGTTTATGCCGCACAAGAAAGAACTTTCTCTTACACTTGATGACTTCAGAACAATCTTTCATCTACCACAAGCAAATGACAACAATCATAATTCATTCGTGCCACCACCATCATTTTCTGACATGGTTCCATTCTATAAACAACAATTGGGCTTTACAATGGAGCTAAAGACATCATCAAGCTTTAAGACAACTGGTCTTCTGCAACCATGGCAAACGTTATGCAAGATATTTTCCAAGTGCTTGACAACACGTGTCACTGGATGGGATCAACCGCCATTGCAGATAATGCAAATGATGTATTGCTTTGTCAATAACATTCACGTGGATTATGCGGAGTTACTGTGGGAAGGACTTTACTATTCTCTTCATCATCCAACATCTTCGATTCCTTATCCAAGATTTACAAAGATCATCATTAGTCATTACATGACCAGTTTCCCTGAAATTTCAAGACGTGCTCATGACATGTATCATAACCTGCAAGATGATGACATAATGAAAAATATCTTTAATTCAGGGAGACACAAAGATAAAGTTGGCATGCAAATTCCAGATTGGATGATCACTGAAGAGATGAAGCACACGGAGCATTATAGGATGTATGCGGAGGTGTTTGGGTTAGATGTTCCTCTGACTCAGTCACAACCGACTGAGTCTACCCAAGGAACGCATAGGACACCTAGCGCCCCTAGGTCACCTAACCCTAAAATGGATGCAGCAGAGTCAAGTGCTCCAAAACGGTCTACTGTGATTCGTTTTCGTCTTCCTGAAAGGAGATCTACACGTCTAACTCCACCAGCTCCAGTGCCAACTGTTGATAAAGCAGATGAGATGATCTTACAAGACACATTACAAGTAAGTCTTGCTGAGCACAAAAGTCGAGAAGAGCAAGAAGCTAGAGAAAATGTGGAACTGGTCAACAAGCACTTGGCGTCTGAAGAGATTGAAAAGATGATGGAAGGATCAGAGAATGTTATTGATGATAGTTTACCCCCTAGGAATGATGAACCAAATATTCCCGGCACTAGGTTAGAGCCCAGGAGTGATAAGGAAAGTCCGGAGGTGGAGATCACTAATGATGAAGAGGTGGAAATTACTAATGTTGTCATACCTGTGAATGTTAATGAAGAGGAGGAAGAAATAACTGATGAAGTGTATGAATTAAAGCGAAGGGAGAAAGGGAAGATTGTAGAGGAGTCTAGGAGTACACCATTCCCCACACCAATTAGATCTCCTAGGATTCATACTGATCTCGTATCTTCGGATACTGAGAAACTCCAGGAATTGACGGTAACTGATACTAAAACTACACCATTATCAAGATCACCCAGCACCAACTTATCTAAAACAAACCGACTTCTATCATTATTCAAAGCCAAACCTGCTCGTTTCAAACGATACAAGAATTTCTTTCAGGAATTACAGGGACGTTATACATATTTGTTTGAACATCTGAAAGCAAGGTTTCTGTCAAGGAAGTCATTTGATACTCTTACTGATCATCTCCAAAAAGTAATGGTCAAATCATTACCCACTATGGTAGATAAGCATATTAAGGAGCAAGTTAAAAAGCAAGTTCCTAAGCAGGTTCGAGATCAAGTTCCAGTGTATGTTGTGGAAGGGCTGAATCTAGAAAGACAAAAGTTTAAAGAAGAGATGGAACGAATGATTGCTAAAGCTATTTTACAAGAGCGTGGGAATATACAGGCTAAAATTCCCTCACAAATTCATAAAGCTATTGATAATCACATTCCTCCTCAAGTTGATGCGTCAGTAAGAAGTTATATGTATGGACATATTCTTCATGTTCATCCAGTTCAATCACAAACACCCTCTGTTCCAGAACAACAATATCAATTGTATCTCTCTATGAAAGCCGATCCTCAGTTGCCGCAACAAGACATAGCAATATGGCTAGCACTCCAGATGAAGTTTGAGAATCTTCAGGTACCACAAACTACATGTAGAACTTCTGCCGTTCGCCTAAGAGATCAGGACGATCCTCATGATGATGCTCATTGATATGTGGAGAATAGTGCAAAGCGGCAGAAGACATCTGAGTATGAAGCATATAGGTTTGGAGAGTCATCGTTTGGACAAGTCAATGAAGAGGAACGAGGTCCTTCAACTTCAGGTAATCAAGAACAAGAAGATGATTATGATTTTTTGACTAATTCTTATGCTTCAGATGATGATGAAATACCGTCAAAGCAAGTGTCACAAGATATTATGAAAGAAGTATCACTGACTATTGATGAAGCAAAGTTAAAGAAAATGGCTGATGAGATGTTGAGACAAAGATGTACTTCAGGAGATGAGCATCAATGTCATATTGATCAGATGAAGAATTTCTTGCAAAGTGACATTGTTTGGGAAAGTAGAAAGGAAATTCTTGTCTCTCCACATCCATGAAAGACCACACCTCTCGTTCAAAGCTGTCAAAGAGATCTTGAAGCTCTAGCACTATCTCTGATAAATCAAGACCTTTTGTATCTGAAGAAAGGAAGTTCAGGACCTGAGAAAATTGTATTGTTACTTCACAAGTTTCCAGCAATCATCATTAATAATGATGATATAGAAGAACGAACTTCCAGATGGGTGACTAAGCATGTTAAGAAATTTAATCCTTATGCTCGATATGGTGTTGAACATTGGAAGAATCCTTATGCAAAGATCTTCTACATAAGGAAACAAAAAGAGCCTAGAAAACCAAAGGAAAAGGTTTATTTGAACTCAAAGATTATTCAAGTTATCAAGACATACTGGTAATTGGGTCATGAACATAAGTTTGTCACAGAGATAGTTGCAAGAAGAGCTAATGAGTGCATTGTGTCGATTACCAAGCCTAATTACAAGAATCTCAATAAGAATGATATTGAGGATATGTATTTGCTAATTATGAATGGCAAGGTTCCTGACTATGCAAAAACAGGGCTGCTAAGGTCTTTATCAGTATTCATCAGAAGTTCAGTGATATGGGAAAGAGTGCATGATTTCCAGCTTGGAATTAAAAGTTATCAACAAAAAGTTAATCTCACTACACCAATAATATCTTTTCCAGGAATTGAAAAGCACAAAATGTTCTCCATCATCTATGAGCCCGTGCATGAAATCATATACAAGAATAGCAAGAAAGAGAAAAGGATGATGAGACATTTAGAGATTCATAAATTTTGTGATGCAACACTAATTAGAGTACTTGAAGGTTTAAAGAGTTACAATAATGATGTTAAGTATGGCTATGTACAAAGAGAACTTATGAATGATGAGATTGAGTATCTAGTATGTGCTTAATTACACATACCTTTTACCTTTAAAAACGAGCTAAAATAACCAAAATCGGACTTAAAATGCCAAATATTGGACCGTAATTGGGATAAGATAGAGAGAAGTGGCTAGAAAGAGACCATAGGATGTCATGGAGTTTATTGCTTTTATGTCTTGAATATTGCATTGTTTGAATTATGGATACTTGTTGCATGTCTTTCTATTGGCGAGAACTTTCTTTTCATCAATAAAGACGCCTTTTGGATTTGGATTAGTTTTATGGGTATTGTTATGACACTTTGTGTCTATACTTTGATTAATTTTTGCATGTTGAATTCTCTTTATAGAGCCTTGTGTTGTGATGATATCCTTTCTCTGATACGCCTCGCTTTCTACTTGGCGGGGTGTGGACAAGTGTCTAGGAGTACCACATTCTCAACACCAATTAGATATCTAGGAATTATACTGTATCTCGTATCTTCAGTTAAATGAGTAAACTCCAGAATTTAACGGTAACTAATACTAAAACTACACCATCATCAAGATCACCCAGCACCAACTTATCAAAAAACAAACCGACTTCTATCTTTATTCAATGCCAAACCTACTCGTTTCAAACGATACAAGAATTTCTTTTTGGAGTTACAAGGACGTTATACATATTTGTTTGTACACTCTGTAGGCAAGTTTCTGTCAAGAAAGTCTTTTGATACTCTTATGATCATCTCCAAGAAGTAAGGGTCGAATCATTACCCACTATGGTAGATACACATATTAAGGAGCAAGTTAAAAAGCAAGTTCCTGAGCAGGTCCGAAATCAAGTTCCAGTGTATGTTGCGGAATGGCTGATTCTGGAAAGACAAAAGACTAAAGAAGAGATGGAACAAATGATTGCTAAAGCTATTTTACAAAAGTGTGGGTATATACAGGCTGAAATCTCTTCACAAATTTAGAAATCTATTGATTATCATATTCCTTCTCAAGTTGATGCGTCAGTAAGAAGTTATATGTCTGGAAATATTCTTCATGTTCATCCACCATGAAAGTCAAACTACTAGTCACTCTCCAATAAACACCTAAATATAACTCGTCATTTGTTCTGAACAACAATATCAATGTATATTTTCCATGAAAACGTTCCTATGTTGCAGAAAAACAACAGATATAGCAATATGGCTTGCACTTCAGATGAAGTTTGAGAATCTTCAGGTACCACAAACTACATGTAGACCTTCTGCCATTCGAAAGTGGGATCGCGCGTTCCTCATGTGTTTCTACTCCTGAGCGGATGTGATAGAGCAAAGCAGGTAGAGAATTGAGTCGAAGCATATATGTTGGAGAGTCACCGTTGACAAGTAATGAAGAGGAACGAGTATCAACTTAGGTGTAATAAAGAGAAATGTAGATGATTATGTTTTTTGGACCTGATTATTTTGGAAAGAAGGATCACTGACTATTGATGAAAGCAAAGTTAAAGAAAGTTGGCTGATGAGATGTTGAGACAAAGATGTACTTTAGGAGATGAGCATTAATATCATATTGATCATATGAAGAATTTCTTGAAAAGTGACATTGTTTGGGAATGTAGAAAGGAAATTCTTGTCTCTCAACATCCACAAAAGACCACACCTCTCGTTCAAAGCTATCAAAGAGATCCTGAAGCTCCATCACTGTCTCTTATAAATCAAGACCTTTTGTATCTGAAAAAGGAAGTTCGGGGCCTGAGAAGATCGTATTGTCACTTCACAAGTTTCTTGCAATTATCTTTAATGCTGATGATATTGAAGAACGAACTTCCAGATGGGTGAATAAGTATCATAAGCAATTTAATCCTTATGCTCGATATGGTGTTGAACATTGGAAGAATCCTCATGCAAAGATCTTATACATAGGAATCAAAAAGAGCTTGAAACTAAAGGAAGAGATTTATTCAAACTCAAAGATCATTCAAGTTATCAAGACATAATGGGAATTGGGTCATGAACACAAGTTTATCACAGATATAGTTGCAAGAAGATCTAATGAGTGCATTGTGTCGATTACCGAGCCTGATTACAAGAATCTCAATAAGAATGATATTGAGGACATGTATTTGCTGATTATGAATGGTAAGGTTCCTAACTATGCAGAAACAGGGTTGCTATAGTCTTTATCAGTATTCATTAGAAGCTCAGTGATATGGGAAAGTGTGTATGATTTCCAACTTGGAATTGAAAGTTATCAACAAAAAGTTAATCTCACTGCACCAACAATATCTTTCCCAGGAGTTGAAAAGCACAAAATGTTCTCCATCGTCTATGAGCCTGTGCATGGAATCATATACAAAAATAGCAAGAAAGAGAAAAGGGTGATGAGACATTCAGAGATTCATAAGGTGATTATGAATCATGTCCGAAGAAGAAGTACTACAAGGAAAAGATTATCCGGATGAATTATGATAGTGAAGACGGTGGAATTAAACCGAGATTTATGATGTATTGTTTTAAAAAAAGAAGGAAGAAAAATAGTCAGTTCAAAAGTAGTTTATACCGAAGGAATTACTTGAAAGGATCGATTATTCGTTGATACGTTACAAAAATCAACGATGTAAAGTCTTGTAAAAAGTGGCCGATATCACCACTTATTCTGTAAAAGTATGTAAAGAGCGGGATGTAAGGGAAGTTGACCATTATGGGAATGCCAACTTAGGTTGTCTTTGTCATTTATGTGATCGAGGCGTTTGTCTATATGTTCGAGTCTTTGTCATGGAACGGTCGTGGGAAAGTTACTAGCAATCGCACCTTATTTGTTGGCTTAATCTATTTGTTTTGTGAATTTTATTTAACACCCATTTTTCTTCTCATTCCTAGCAACTAACCTTGGGTTTTACTGGAACAAGGTTAGATTGGGTCATGAATGTCTATTCTATCCTTACGGCCATGTATGCGTGATTTAGCCGCCTTGTTGGTTTACGACTTTCGGTGAAAGTTAGAAGCTCCCTACCCTATATCATTATTCATCCTAACCGCTAGTTAAACATGAACAGGGATGTGATTGGATTGTATGTGTCTATTCTGTTGTTACGGCCATGTATGTACGATACAACTGCCCTGTTGGTGTGGTACTTATGGTAAAAGATTGTTGAATGATCAACCCTAAGCCTTCTTAACCCAATTTATCTTTTGACTTGTTTCTCCTTAGCATTAGCGGTGGAGATGTGTATCCTTGCCTGGCCGGCCTATGATAGGAATGCTATCACGACTGAGCAATGAGGTACTACTTAAATGTTTCTGCACCTAGATAGATTAGTTGAGTGATCTGAGTGTTTTCATTTCCATATTTCATGAGGAGCTTGCTTATGTACAGGTGATTAGGATAAAACGATGCTTAAACGGAAAACCCTCAACTTTGGTTGGGACACATTTTCATAAACTGAAACTTTTTCTAAAGTCTACTTAAGGACAAGTAGGATTCAAGTGGGGGATATTTGATGACATCAAATAACGTCACTTTATTATATCATTTATCCCATCTATTTTGCCCACTTTTATATAATTATTGCATTATTTGGTACTTAATTGCTTTAAAGTTGATAAATGTAGTAATTCAGGAGTGCTTTGTGAAGATAAGCTAAAAGGCGATTAATTTGGAGCTAAAACAATGACATTTGAAGATTGCTGAATACCAATACGCCGTATCCAACTAAAGAGATACGGCATATCAGCGCCAAGACTTCACAAGAAAACGCGTTTGACCAATTCCCAATACGGCGTATTCACTCTGTCTACATACGCCGTATCCATGAAGATAACTATTTGAAGATACAGTAAATCAAGTAAATTGGGAATGATATCAATGATTTATTACGAACGTGGTGCGCACTACAAGGAATCCAGCCCAATACACCGTATCGACCTTGCTTGATACGGCGTATCGAGTCTTTTTCAGACACTATAAATAGAAGACTCAAAAACGAGTGTTTAGTGTGCAATATCATATTCTTATACCATACTCATTAAAGATGAATTTTAGAAGAGAGATCAGCCACCAAGGTCAAGCATTGATCACGAATCCATAGAAGACATCTTGTAATTTTTACTCTCTTAATCATTCGATTTTAATTGTTTGATTACGTTTGTATAATTACAATGGTTATGGGCTAATACCCTCAGGTATTAGCCATCTTAATGAAAGTTTAATGTTTGGTTTGTTTTAAAATCAATTTCTTAATTTATCGTTGATTGTTTAATTATGTTTATCACCTCATACTTGTTTATGTGTTTGAATATGCGACCTATCATTAAACAGGATCTAATGATACGGACCAAGTAATCTGGATACCGGGATAGCTCTCCATATCGTGTAGTATATGTAAGACTCGGGCGTTGTTATCGTTCTCTAGGGGAATAGGTTGGGAATGTTCGAACTAGATGTAACTAAGGTCTAAGGGTAGAAAGAATATTATTTTTGTATTTTTAAGAAAGCAATTAAAATCTCAGTTTTAAAGGGGGTTTATGTTGGGATTAAAAGTCTTCTTGATGCTGTTTGAATTACTGCTGCTCATGTTTGTGTTAATGTTGCTCAGCTGGATTTAGTGCTGCTCATGAACTTCAAAGAAAATATGCTAAGTGTTTACTACTGCTAGTACACAGTTACTACTGCTAGTGAATATTAGTACTGCTAGTGAAAATATGCTAAGTGTTTACTACTGCTAGTAAAAGTTACTACTTCTAGTGAATATTAGTACTTTAAGACTGCTCAGAGATAAGTTAATGCTGCTGAGGTTAATAAGTTAGTACTGTTTGTTGTTAGTACTGCTTATATGATATGTATTAAGTTATTTGTTTATAGAAAAGATTATGGATACTTAGGAAAGTATTGTAAGCCGACTAGGGCTCCTTGGTGTATAAAAGGAGGTCCTAGGGCATAGAGTTTGATATCTTTTATCAATCTTTTGAAGTCTTAGACGTATAATTCATAGCTTCAAGGTCTTTGTAACCCTAATACTTTGAGAGTATTCGTATTATTATCATTAATAATATTGGAGCTTATTTGTTGAATTGTATGTTCATTGAATTACTGTTTCATTGATAATTCTTCTTAATATTAAAGATTAGATTCCGCATAATCTTTAATACATTCAAACACAGTTTCTACTATAGTTGTGTTAGATTTATCTAATATAACTAAACCTTAAACAAGCTTAAGGAATTCGATCTATTGAAGTGGGATCAACAAGTGGTATCAGAGCTTGTTGAGAAGCTGTGAATAAGCAGAACCTGTTTTTGCTAAAAGATATGGATCAAGATTCTGCACACATGGTGGCTGCATCCAAAGTTCCCATGCTCAAACCTGGTGAGTATGAGATATGGAGGATGAGGATTGAACAATATATCCAGATGATAGACTATGCACTGTGGGAAGTCATAGAGAATGGTGCAACCTTGCCAAAAACAACAACTGTGGAAGGTGTTGTGACAGTGATGCCTATTACAACTGCTGAAGAAAAGGCTCAGAGGTGAAAGCTAGAAGTATTTTAATGATGGGCATTCCTAATGAACATCAGTTAAAGTTTAACTCTATAAAGGATGCTAAGAAGTTGCTGGAAGCTGTTGAAAAGAGATTTGGTGGGAATGCAGCTACAAGAAAGACTCAAAGGAATCTCTTAAAGCAGCAATATAAAAACTTCACTGCTCCAAGCTCAGAGATGCTTGATCAAACTTTTGATAGGCTTCAAAAGCTTGTGAGTCAGTTGGAGCTTTTGGATGAAAAGCTTTCACAAGAAGATGTTAATCAAAAGTTATTAAGAAGTTTGTCACCTGAGTGGAACACACATGCTGTTGTATGGAGGAATAAAGCTGATTTGGATACAATGAGCATGGATGATCTCTACAACAACCTCAAGGTGTATGAACCAGAAGTTAAAGGGATGTCTAGCTCAAGTTCAAGCACACAGAACATGACTTTTGTGTCCTCTCCAAATAACAACACTAGCAGCACTAATGAAGCAGTTAATACGGCTCATGAAGTTTCTACTGCTAGCACTTAAGTTAATACTGCTAACTCTACAAATATTGATAACTTGAGTGATGCTATTATTTGTGCATTCTTTGCTAGTAAACCAAATAGTCCTCAACTTGTACATGAGGACTTGCAACAAATCTATCTAGATGACATGGAAGAGATAGATTTGAGATGGCAAATGGCCATGTTGACTATGAGGGCAAGAAGGTTTTTGAAGAATATAGGAAGGAAGCTTACTATTAATGGCAATGAGACTATTAGTTTTGATAAGTCTAAAGTGGAGTGCTACAACTGCCACAAGAGGAGACATTTTGCTAGGGAGTGTGGAGCTCCAAGAAATCAAGACAACAAGAACAAGGAAAGCTCAAGAAGGAGTGTGCCTATGGAAACATCTACTTCCACATCTTTGGTGTCATGTGATGGTCTTGGTGGATATAACTGGAGTGATCAGGCAGAGGAAGGGCCTAATTATGCACTCATGGCTTTCTCATCTTCAAGTCCTGACTCAGAGGTATCCAATGATTCTATTTGTTTAAAATCTTGTTTGGAAACTGTTAAACTTCTTAAATCTCAAAATGATCAACTATTAAAAGATTTAAAGAAATCTGAGTTAATGGTTCTAGGTTATAAGACAGGTTTAGAGTCAGTGGAAGAAAAACTTAAAGTTTATAAAGCAAATAAGTCTATTTATTTACAAGATATTAAGGGCTTAAAATTTGAAATTCATATAGGAGAAATAACTATTAGAGAGCTTAGGAAGAAGCTTGAAATAGTTCAAAAAGAAAAAGATGGCATTCAACTTAATGTAGATAAATTTGAACATGCATCTAAAAGTTTAAACAAGCTCATAGAGTGTCAGATAGTTGACAATTGCAAGAAAGGTTTAGGCTATGAAAATTATAATGCAGTTCCACCTCCCTACATAGGAAATTTCATGCCTCCAACACCTGACTTGTCTTTTACTGGTTTAGATGAGTTTGTTAATGAGCCTGTAGTTGAGAACAGTAAAGCTATGTCTAGTGAAGAAGAGCCTAAGGTAGTTAGGAAGTGTGATGATGCCCCAAGTATTGAAGAATGGGTGTCAGATGATGAGGAAGAGGATGTGTCTCAGCCTAAAATTAAAAAGAAAACAGTTAGGCCTAGTATTGTTAAGAAAGAGTTTGTCAAATCTAAACAACAAGAAAAAACTACTAGGAAAATTGTTAAACAAGTTGAGCAACATAGGCAAAACACTCACAGTCCAAGAGGCAATCAAAGAAATTGGAACAATATGATGTCTCAAAAACTAGGAAGCAATTTTGAGATGTTTAATAAGGCATGTTATGTGTGTGGAAGCTTTGATCATTTGCAGGTTGATTGCAATTACCATCAAAAACAGTTTCAAAATCAAAGGATGGTAAAACCTGTTTGGAACAATGCTCAAAGGGTGAATCATCAAAACTTTGCTAAAAAGACTCACCCCTATGCTAAAAAGAACATGGTTCCAAGAGCAGTACTAATGAAGTCTGGCTTAGTATCAATTAATACTGCTAGACAAAATATTTCTAAAACAACAGTATTGGTTAATACTGCTAGACAAGTTAATACTGCTCACTCAAAAACAACAGTGAATGCTGCTAGACCAATGTCATATCTTTCTAAAATAGCACATTTAACTGTTAAGAGGCCCATTCATAAGAACACAACATTTAAAAACAGTAATATTAATCAAAGGGTTAATACTGTTAGGGGTAAAAAAAATTAATACTGCTAGGCCAAAAGCAGTAGTTAATGTTGTTAAGGGAAATAATTTTAATGTTGTTAAGGCCTCAGCTTGTTGGGTTTGGAAACCAAAGCATAAAGTTTTAGACCATGTTTTTAAACACAACAGTACATCAATCATCCAAAAAAAGTTTGATTACGTTGATCCACAAGGCAGATCCAAGTCAGTGATGGCTTGTGTCCTTAAAAGAAAATGATTTTCTTATCTAATGTACAGGGTAATCCACAAATGGATTTACAGGATAAAAGAGTGATTGATAGTGGATGCTCAAGGCACATGACAAGGAACATGTCCTATCTTACAGACTATGAAAGAGATAGATGGAGATATGTTGCTTTTGGAGGGAACCCCAAAGGGGGAAAATCACAAGGGAAAATGACCAGTAAAACTGGTAATCTAGATTTTGGAAATGTGTATTTGTGTGAGAGAGTTAAAGTTTAATCTCTTTAGTGTCTTACAAATGTGTGATAAAAAGAATAGTGTTCTTTTTAATGACACTGAATGTATTGTTTTATCTCTAAACTTTAATTTAATTGATGAAAGTTAAGTTTTACTTAGAGTTCCTAAAAAGAACAATATGTATAGTGTTGATTTAAAGAACATAGTTCCTAAAGGAGGTTTAACTTGCCTTTTTGCAAAAGTTACATCTGATGAATCTAAACTTTAGCATAGAAGGCTAGGTCACTTAAATTTTAAAACCATGAATAAATTGGTTAAGGGAAATCTTGTAAGAGGTTTACCTTCCAAACTATTTGAAAATGATCAAACCTGTGTTGCTTGTCAAAAGAGAAAGCAGCACAAAGCCTCTTGTAAGTCCAAAATAGAGAACTCAATCAGTCTTCCTTTACATTTGTTTCATATGGACTTGTTTGGTCCAACATTTGTAAAAAGCCTTAAGAAGAAAATGTATTACCTAGTTGTCACAGATGATTACAGTAGGTTTACATGGGTTTTATTTCTAGCTACTAAGGATAAGACTAGTGGAATTCTTAAGTCCTTTATAACTGAGATAGAAAATCTAGTAGATCACAAGGTTAATGTGATTAGATGTGATAATGAGACTGAGTTAAAAAAAAGAGAGATGAAATCAGTTTTGTGAAATGAAGGGTATTTTGAGACAATTTAGTATAGCTAGAACTCCTCAACAAAATGGAGTTGCTGAGAGGAGGAATAAGACACTAATTGAGGTTGCTAGAACTATGTTAGCTGATTCTAAGTTGCCAAGTACTTTTTGGGCAGAAGCATTTAATACTGCTTGCTATGTGCAAAATAGAGTGTTAGGGGTTTTATTTAGTTAAGCCTCATAACAAGTCCATAATGAGATTTTTCATGGTTTACGAATAGAACACCAATTTTAGTTTTATTAAGGCCATTTTGGGTGTCCTGTTACCATTCTCACATACCATAGATTCACACTTAGGCAATTTTATGGTATAAGGCTGATTGAAGGTTCTTTGTTGGATTACTCCTTTGAATGTAAAAGCCTTTTAGAGTATTCAATAGTAAAACAAAGGATAGTGAAGAAAACTTGCATATTAGGTTTAGTGAGAGTACACCTAATGTTGTAGGTAGTGGACCAGATTGGCTATTTGATATTGATACACTAACAAGAACAATGAATTATGAGCCAATTGTTGCAGGTGCACAGTCTAATGGTTTTGTATGTACAAAAGCAAGTGATAATGCAGGTCAAGCTAGAAAGAAGACAGAACCTGTCAAAGATTACATTTTGCTACCATTATGGACAACTGATCCACCATATTCCCAAGATCTAAAAAGTTCTCATGATGATGGATCCAAACCTTCAAGTGATGATGGAAAGAAGATTGATGAAGATCCAAGAAAAGATAGTGAATGTAAAGATCAAAAGAAGGAAGATAATATTAACGGCACTAACAATGTTAATATTGCTGGTAATGTTAATACTGTTAGTTCAACTGTTAATGCTACTGGCATAAATGAGGTTAATGTTGTTGGTGGAAAAACAAGCATTGAACTTCCATTTGATCTAAATATGCCTGCTTTGGAAGATTATAACATATTTGACTTCTCAAGAGATGATGAAGATGATGGTGCAGTGGCTGACATGAACAATTTGGATACAACAATCCAAGTCAGTCCTAATCCAATTATAAGAATTCATAAAGATCATCCTCTTAATCAAGTGATTGAAGATTTACAATCAGCTACACAAACAAGAAAGATGTCAAAGAATTTGGATGAACATGGGTTTGTTAGTACTATTCTACAAAGAACAAACCATAAAGACCTTCAAAATTGCTTGTTTGCTTGTTTTTTTATCACGGGAAGAACCCAAAAAGGTAATTCGTGCATTGAAGGATCCAAGCTGGATAGAGGCTATGCAGGAAGAGCTTTTACAATTCAAGTTACAAGAAGTTTAGACTTTAGTAGATTTACCAAATAAAAAAAGGACTATAGGCTCTAAAGGGTTTTCAGGAAATAAAAAGGTTGAAAGGGCGGAATTATGATAAGTTAATTTAAGCTAGATTGGTTTGCTCAGGGTACCAAAACGAAGAATGGGATTTGGACTTTGATGAAGGTCTTTGCCCCTGTTGCAAGAATTGAATACAAAATCAGGCTTATTCTTAGCTTATGATTCTTTAATTGAAAGATTTTGTGGTGTATCAAATGATGTAAAAAGGCTTTTCTCTATGGGAAGATTAAAAAAGAGGTGTAAGTATGTCAACCACCAGGATTTGAAGATTCTACTTTCCTGACTAGCAGTATACAAGGTTGAAAAAGCACTGTATGGACTACATCAAGCTCCTAGAGCTTGGTATGAAACCTTGTCAACATATCTGTTAGACAATAGGTTTCAAAGAGGGAAAATTGACAAGACCTTATTCATCAAAAGGCACAAAGGTGATATTTTGTTGGTCCAAGTTTATGTGGATGATATCATCTTTGGTTCAACAAAGAAGGAGCTATGCATTGCATTTGAGAAGTTGATGCATGAGAAATTTCAGATGAGTTCTATGGGAGAACTTACATTCTTTTTGGGATTACAAGTGAAGCAGAAGAAGGATGGCATATTTATTAGTCAAGATAAATATGTTGCTGAAATTTTAAAGAAATTTGGGTTTACAGAAGTCAAGACTGCAAGCACACCAATGGAAACTCAAAAGCCTCTGCTCAAGGATGAAGATGGTGAAGAAGTGGATGTTCATATGTATAGGTCAATGATTGGTTCATTGATGTATCTTACATCCTTTCAAAGGGACTGGACATCATGTTCTGCAGCTTTTGTTTGTGTCTGATGTAGATTACCAATAGTCAATCCAAAGGTTTCACATCTTCATGTTGTGAAAAGGATTTTTAGGTACTTAAAAGGTCAACCAAAATTGGGCCTTTGGTATCCAAAAGATTCTCCTTTTGATTTGGTAGCATACACTAATAGTGATTATGCTGGAGCAAGCTTGGATAGGAAGTCTACAACAGGAGGTTGTCAATTCCTTAGATTAGATTAATAACGGTTCCTAAAATATATGACGGCCCCCAAATATATATAGGACCGCCACATGTTTACGGGACCGCCAACAGAGAAAGTTACTAAATTCTTCCTTTCCCCTCCTTTTCAGCATCCCTGTCCCTATTTACTTCAGCCACAGTTGTACCTTTCCCAAATAAACCAAACATCTTTTAGATGTTTCCCTCTCCAAACACCATGCTTTGCATAAACTTCACCTATTTAACAACATCATCTTATTCATCTTCCTCACATATATTCAAATCTTCTCTTCTACATTTCTCATTTTTTCTCATAATCCACATGTCATCCTCAAAGAAATCCTCTCATGACTACTTACGAAAACACTGAAAAGCCATTCTAGATCCTTGAAGGCAAAGTTATAACCTTCCTCTCTCACCACCCTCCCCTTCACCAAAAGGGCCTTCACCTAATTCTCCCATCTCTACTAACTCTTTTTCATCCTCCTCACTTCCACAAAACTCAACTCAAAACCTCAATGAAATTCATCACTTATTAAATCTGCTTGACATTAACCTCCAATAAACAATTAAAGCCACAAATCCTTCACCTCCTACCTCATCATGTATCCCTCCACCTTCTTTAGATCAAGTAAACTTTCATACATAATTTTGTCATTGTTGCTTGGAAACCTGAAATCTATTTGATACATTTAAAGATGACCTTAATCGTATCAAATCTCTCATCATTGGTTCTTCCACTTAATTTTCATCTTCAATAACAACTTCCTCACCATAATTGAGCACTCTCGAATGCTTAATTTCTCTAAATAATAAACAACCTATCTTTTTCTTGTGGCATCTTCTACATTTTGAGAATCCACTAATGTAGCTCTATGCCTTAATATGTCTTCACTTATGCTTATCAATTTTATCATGTAATGATTCATACCATTATAGTATGAACTTATATCTTATTTAGCTTTAATTGCAATCAATGCTTCTTGTATGAGCTTATTAAGTAATGAACGAAACTACTTTATGATTTAACTTGCATTAATTGCTATAGTGCTACTAGTTGGGAATATCTTGTCTCACTTGTACCTCTAACTTTGTTTTGTAGCAAACAAATTTTCGTAAGATCGATCCCTTGGTGCTCCAAACGAGAGGGAGCATACATCAAGGAGGAGTCTTGATATCGTCGACTTCTTTCTTTCTACAACAATTCGACGATCATCCTTTTTGAATTCGACAAAAAGGGGGAGAAATGGAATGAAAACTCATTAATAATTTGAAACATTTATTTTTATACAAAATGAGTTTATATTTTGTCATCATCAAAAAGGGGGAGATTTTTTTTGGGTAAAAGGGACAATGTGTCCCCGGTTAAATATATTACACCAAAAAACGTTTAAGAACAATGGAATGTGGCTGAAATACCACATTTACCTCAAGCCTAAGCTCGAACCCCCTCTAAAAACCATACGTGACATGCCACGTATGGTATTACAAATAATGTCTAAAAACGTTATTTATATTTTTTGACCTCTCAATGTTTTGATAATAACAAAATGTAAAAACGTTTATGATAAAAATAAACGTTTACAAATTATTAATCGTAAAATTCCATTTCTAAGATTATTGATCATTTAAGGTATGTACAAACAAATCATTAAGCATTATTAGTAATCAAGAAAATATTTTTTCTTTAACCATCTCATTTTTACAAAAGTATTTTCACAAAAATAAATATACAAAATACTTTTTAATTAAAAGAAAAGTTTTATTTAAAACTTAAATTTGAAATTCAAATTTTCTCCCCAAAATAGAAGCTTCCATGCCAAATACAACATTCCTCATAAAAAGACAAAAACAGGAGCGAGGCCTACTAGGCGGCCCCCTTATAGGCACGGCGGCCCCCAGATATATCTGGGACCGCCGGGACCGCCAGCAGATGACCGTTGGATTCGCTGGCTATAAATACTGCACTATTTCTGGTAGAAAAATATACCTCTTTGCACCAATTCTTCCAGTCCTTTCTCTCTCTAAAAACTTTCTTTCTCTCACTAAATCTCTTGATCACTAACATTGTTTGATCTTGTTTCAGTGATCTAATATCTTCTTCTCATCTCTCCTCTCGATCAAGTGCAAGAGAAGAACATTCGTATTCGCCAAGAAATGAATTATTATTTAGTGATCTCTCCTCTCTTCTTCTAAGTATCAAATCTTTATTGTAATTATCTTGTGTAATTGTGTGTAAATCTGATAGTGTAGATCTTGTGATTGTATAGTGTTTATGAAGTGGTAGATTGGTTCTAGCTAAGATTAGGACTCGACATTTAGCTTAACCATCACATTTAGTGTTCATGTCGCTTACATTTGTGAAGGTGAGGATTGATGTTATTGATGCAGATGAAGAAATTACCCTGGTTAGTGTTCATGATGTGAATGTTTCTGCTGGTGAGGAGGTGTTTGCTACAACTGTTGATGATATTACTTTGGCTCAAGTACTTGAAGAAATGAAAAGTACAAAACCCAAGAAGAAAGGGGTTGTTATACAATAACTGGGTGAATCTACAACAACAATATCTTCACAACTATCTTCACAACAATCACATGACAAAGGTAAAGTATATTTGATAGAACCTTAAAGCCAATGAAAACAACATGAACAAGAAAAATCAAATCAGGCTTGATGAAGAAATTGCTTTAAATTTACAAGCTGAATTTGATGAAGAAGAAAGACTTGCAAGAGAGAAAGCTGAAAAAGAAGAAGAAGCCAATATTGCCTTGATTGAAACAATTGGGGGGAAGATGCTAACATGCAAAGATTGATGTTGATCATCAATTGGCTAAAAGAATGCACAAGAACAAGAAGAGTTGTCTATTGAAGAAAAGGTTACATTATTTCAACAACTCTTAGAGAAAAGAAGAAAGCGTTTTGTAGCTAAAAGAGCAAAAGAGAAAAGAAACAAACCATCAACAAAATCTCAACAGATAAAGATAATGTATACTTACCTAAAGAACATGGAAGGATACAAGCTCAAAGATTTAAAGTTGAAAGAGTTTGATTCTATCCAAGAGATGTTTGACAGAGCATTCAAAAGGGTAAATACATTTGAATACTTTAGAACAAAGTTGGTGAAAGGCAAAGAAAAGGGAGCAGGAATAGAGCTGGTACAAGAGATTACAAAGAAGCGAAAGGTAGAAGATGATAAAGAAATAGCAGAGCTTAAACACTTAATGAAAATCATTCCAGATGAAGATGAAGTAGCAATTGATGTTGTTCTTTTAGTTGTTAAGTCTCCTAGTATTGTTGGCTGGAAGATATATAAAGAAGGAAGAAAAAGCTATTATCAAATATTGAGAGCTAATAAAAAGTATCAAATATACATGATCTTTAGTCAAATGCTTAAAAGTTTTGACATAGAAGATTTAGAATATTTGTACAAGTTGGTAAAAGCTAAATACGAGTCAACAAGACCAGTGGAAGACTTGGATTTGTTGTTATGGGATAATTTGAAAACAATGTTTGAACCATATGTAGAATATAAAGTATGGAGGAATCAACAAGAATACAAAGTGTTGAACTGGAAGCTATATGACTCATGTGGAGTACATTCCTTGATGATGAAACATGTGTAGATTTATATGTTGGTAGAGAAGAAGTATCCCTTTGCACCACTTACACTTTTAATGATGTTGGAAAAGAAGCTTATGATTGACTATGAAAGTGAAATGGCTTATCAGCTTCTTAAATTCATCATAAAACAGCTTAAGAAGTAAAGAAGTGTTTAGAAGCATCCTCCTAGTGTTGATGAAGCTTTAAATGAAGAAACTTGATGATTTTGAAGAAGAATATCAAGTTTATGGTAGGATTGTTGGGATTAAAAGTCTTCTTGATGTTGTTTGAATTACTACTGCTCATGTTTGTGTTAATGTTGCTCAGTTGGATTTAGTGATGCTCATGAACTTCAAAGAAAATATTCTAAGTGTTTACTACTACTAGTGAATATTAGTACTGCTCAAGGTTAAGACTACTCAGAGATAAGTTAATGTTGCTGAGGTTAATAAGTTAGTACTGTTTGTTGTTAGTACTGCTTATATGATATGTATTAAGTTATTTGTTTATAGAAAAGATTATGGATACTTAGGAAAGTATTGTAAGCCGACTAGGGCTCCTTGGTGTATAAAAGGAGGTCTTAGGGCATAGAGTTTGATATCTTTTATCAATATTTTGAAGTCTTAGACGTATAATTCATAGCTTCAAGGTCTTTGTAACCCTAATACTTTGAGAGTATTCGTATTATTTTCATTAATAATATTGGAGCTTATTTGTTGAATTGTATGTTCATTGATAATTCTTCTTAATATTAAAGATTATATTCCGCATAATCTTTAATACAGTTAAACACAGTTTCTACTATAGTTGTGTTAGATTTATCTAATATAACTAAACCTTAAACAAGCTTAAGGAATTCGATCTATTGAAGTGGGATCAACAGATCTCATGAACAAAGGTCGATATACATAATTCATATGTATTTTTTGACATGTTTGGATGAGCAAAATCAAATTAAGGAGCGTTTGGGTTAACTCTTGGGATTTTATTTTTAGGACGAGTTAATCGTTACCTCACATTTGTCACATTTAGGCACACACTAGAAACATTGTGAATAAAATGTTACAAGTAAAAGACTATAAAACATGACCCTATTTTTTTTATTTTAGGTGACAATGCCTCGAATCACCGGATTAGATCACCAAAATACCCTATGTTACAAGTAAAAGACTATAAAACATGACCCTATTCCACTCATATCAAATGAATTCAATCAACCATTAAAAAACACCATTGCAAGCCTTGAAAATGGTACTTTCATGAGGGTAGGGTTGTGAGTCAAAATTTTGAAAACATGAGTCATATCCATGCTAAGTTTGGATTAATTGGTTTTGATTTGTTGAACATAAACGAACAAATTGTTCCTCATTTTGTTCTCGAGTTTTATAGTCAACTCACGTTTGACTATAACTCCGAGGCTCATTTTGTGGTCAACTTTGTCATACAAAGTAATTCATTCTCTCTCACTCTCGAGGAATTCGGTCAAATCTTGAAAATCCCTTTCAAAGGTCAAGTGTCACACACCGACATGTGGTTACTCGACTACTTGTCAATAAGTGCTCCAAGTAAAGGTCGTTACAAACCCACTCCTTCCTCACCAAATGTCATCAAGTCTCTTATTTAATTCCCTCGACAAGGTCAAGTCACTCGTACCAAAAATAAGAAACCCGTTGTCGTAGATAAAAACGAAATTTTAACCCGCGAAATTCAACCTCATATGAAACCATGGTTTGATATCATTTGTGAAAATATCATTTGTCTAGGAGGTCATCGGGATCATGTCTCCGCGTATCTTTGTCATATGCTTTATTGAATTGAAACCTCTACTCCATACAATCTAGCATTTTTTATTCTCAAACGAATGGAAAAGAATCAAAACAAACCTAAGGAACTCTTGCCTTATGGAATGCTTTTTACTAGATTGTTCAAACACGTTGTGTCCGTCTTTCCTGAGTTAGCAATTGATCACTGCATCTCATATGATCGAGTCATGCATCCCTTCGCTCCTCATTACTAGCGAAAGACGCGATCGGATCATGGCAAGAAAAGACCTCATGATTCAAATGTTAGCTCTTATTCCACCACTCAAAATCATCCATCCTCATCTCATCCATTGGATGACACTGTTGATGTAAATGATGAAGAATCGTTTCGTTTCAATTCTTCTTCTCCTTCTCAAAATGTCTCTTTCTCGTCCAATGTTGTCTCTAGAGTCTTTCAAAACCCTTCTCATGAAAGTCAACACTTGAACACCTACCTCTCCGAAACTATAAACATTCAAACTCAACATCGTGATGATTACCGGAAAGGGTTAAGGTCAATTGGAAAAGCTCTCAAGGACATGATGAGTAGAAACGGAAGTGAACATGTTTGCAAACTATTAGAGATTTTTATTGTTATTTATATTATCTAATACATTATGCTTTAACTTTTTAATTCACTCATTAGGACTAAGAATGGTAAAAGACAATTACATGTGACTTGGATGATCTTTTTAATTTTATCATCCTATCAACTTTCTAAGTGAACTAATTCTAGGAGATTATGACATGCGTATAAAATTACTATATGCTAAATGATTTGCATCTTAATTTAGGACCCTATATTATTGCTTAAATTAGTTGATTCTTTAATTTGGAAGATGCTTAAATTAGTTGGAAGATGCTTGAATTTGGAAGATGCTATATATGGGACAGCCCAACAATATGGGACCGCCAACAGGAGGGAACAAAATTTTTAAGTTCACCTCTTTTTCTGTATCCTTGACCTTCCTATACATAGTCTCATGATGGCATTTCCTTATTTAGCCAAACCACTTCTTGCACCTTTTATCACTCAAACCATGCTTTGCCACTCTCTAACATCACTTCCATTATTTAACTCATCCGTCCCTCTTCATTCACCATCACCAACTTCTTCTCATTGTCATCTTCACTCTTATCATCAATGTCTTGCTCAAACCACCATCCAAACTTCTCTAGAAAACCAAGAATTTCGGTAAGACAAGTTTGGAAGCGCAAGACATCCACTCCAAAATCATCACCTCCTTCCCAAAATGACTCACCTTCATTTCCTCCAAGAGTCCATCTTCAATCTCCTTCACCACCAACCTACAATCCACTAAGAGATCAAATGATTAACCAACTTCACAACATCTTCACCATTCTTGATTCACACACTAACCCATCTAATGCCTACATTCATGTACCACCTTCAACACCACTACAACCAATTCATCCTCCTTCTCATGCTCAAGTTGAATTTCACTTAAGTTTTTGTCATTGTTGCAAATATTCTAGACACCAATTCCACTCCTTGAGAAATAAAATCAACCTCATTCAATTTCTTCTCACCCGTCTTATACCTCACACTCGCACTCCTCCAAACCATGTGTCACCAACCTCATCTTTTTCCCTCTTTAATTAATCCTTCTCATATGATTAATCTACCTAAATAATCGACCGTCCATCTTTTGATTATGGCATCTTCTAGATTTTAAGAATCCACTAGTCTAGCTCTATGCCTTAGTATGTATTTACTTTGTGCTTATCTACTTTATCTTGTAATGATTCATACAATCATATTATGAATTTATCGTATCTCTTATTTAGTTTTGATTGCAATCAATGCTTCTTGTATGAGTTTATTAAGTAATGAATGAAACTACTTTATGATTTAACTTGCATGAATTGTTATATTGCCACTATTAGGGAATATATTGTCTTGCACTTGTACCTTTACCTTTGTTTTGTAGCAAACAATTTTCGTAAGATCGATCCCTTGGTGCCCCAAACGTGGGGGAGCATACATCAAGGGGGAGTCTTGATATCGTCGACTTCTTTCTTTCTACAACAATTCGACGATCATCCTTTTTGAATTCGACAAAAATGGGAGAAATGGAATGAAACTCATTAATAATCTTGAAACATTTAATTTTATACAAAATGACTTTATATTTTGTCATCATCAAAAAGGGGAAATTGTTAATACAAATAATGTCAAAAAATGTTATTTATATTTTTCGACCTCTCAATGTTTTGATAATAACAAAATGTAAAAATGTTTACGATAAAAATAAACGTTTACAAATTATTAATATTAAAATTCTATTTCTAAGATTAGTGCTCACTTAAGGTATATACAAACAAATCATTAAGCATGATTAGTGATTAAGAATTTTTTTTTCTTTAACCATCACATTTTTACAAAAGTATTTTCACAAAAATAAATATACAAAATACTTTTTAATTAAAAGAAAAGTTTTATTTAAAACTTAAATTTGAAATTCAAATTTTTCCCCCAAAATGGATGCTTCCATACCAAATACAACCTTCCCCACAAAAAGACAAAAATAGAAGCGCAGTCTACTAGGTGGCCCCTTTATAGGCACGGCGGCCCCCAGATATATCTGGGACCGTCAGAACCGCCAGCAGATGACCGTTGGATTCGCTGGCTATAATTACTGCACTATTTCTGGCAGAAAAAAATACCTCTTTGCACGAATTTTTCCAGTCTTCTTTCTCTCTCTAAAAACATTCTTTCTCTCACTAAATCTCTTGATCACTAACATTGTTTGATCTTGTTTCAAGTGATCTAATATCTTCTTCTCATCTCTCCTCTCTATCAAGTGCAAGAGAAGAACATTCGTATTCGCCAAGAAACGAATTGTTATTTAGTGATCTCTCCTCTCTTCTTCTAAGTATCAAATCTCTATTGTAATTATCTTGTGTAATTGTGTGACTCGGATTGTGTGTAAATCCGATTGTGTAGATCTTGTGATTGTATAGTATTTGTGAAGTGGTAAATTGGTTCTAGCTAAGATTAGGACTCGACATTTAGCTTAGTGTCGGAAAACAACGTAAGCGATGTGTAAATGGTTTTCTCCGCCTGAAGGGAGCTTGTTGACATAGTGAAATCTCGAGTAGGATACTCAAGGAGTGGAGTAGGGCGAATAAGAGCTTCGTAGCCGAACCACTATAAATCTTGGTGTCTTGGTTTGATTGTTCCTTCTCTCATCTCTTTATATTGTTGTGATTGTTATTTAGTATTAGTTTAGATATTTACATTGTTGATTCATATTGTTGAGTGGTTGAACATACAACTTGAATCTAAGTATTTTGAAAGCAAACTTTTAAAACATAAAACGAACCTATAAACTAATCTAACCGCAAATAGGCATTTGCCCAGTTGATAAGAGAGTTACTTAAGCCGCAAAAATTTGTACCTTAATTGGAGTATTCTTAGAAAACTATGTAAAGCATACCTCAGCTTCTTACCAATATCTTGAACTACCCCGTCTATCTTGAGAATGGTTGACGGTCTTCGTTATTTACCTACCAAAAGGATGACACAACTATAAACCTCAAAGTTTATAAAAAAACCACTGAAATTTATAAAGAAATTGTAAATTAACAAAAACTCAAAATTATGACAAAACCCTAATTTAAAGAATCAGTTTTTATAAGTTGTAATATTTAAATTTGAAAGAAATAAGACTCAATTTTGTATAAAGAATTTGTATCTTTTTCCTCATCATCTTCTTACTCCCTCCAATATTTAGTTCTTGAATTGAAACCATATTGATTACCGTATCTCTATCGAAGGTGGATAACTTATTGTGAGTTTTGTTGAGATTTGTCTGGAAGAATCGTAGTTGCTTCAAGATGATAATGGAGTGGTAGGCAGATATTATAGACGCAAACAGACAATACAGGGAAGGTAGGTGTAAATGGAGGAAACTGGGCCTTGGAAAGCAGCCCATATGAAACACTATTAACCCATTGTCAAAACGACAGTGTTTTATACGGTAAATGAATATATGATAATAAAACCATGACAACTCAATTCAGCCAAGCACATGTCTTTGATATTCACGTCAAACCTGAATATATATATATACATATATATCAATTGAGGAAAGAAACGACGCCGTTTCTTCCTCTTTAGATATATATATTAACTAGTTTCATAGCCCGCTCGAATGGGCGGGCTAGCTTCATGAAAAGAAAATGCAAAAGAATGAAAGAAAAATTATGAAACATATAACATAATGTATATTGAAACGATAATGAAGCATTTAGCTACTGATGAAAAGATAATGCAAAAGAATGAAAGAAAAATTATAAAACATATAACATAATATATATTAAAACGATAAAACATATAACAAAGTTTGTTTATGTTGACAAACTACAACTTTCATAAACCAAGTTATTCTTTCTCTTCGACTGCCAACAAAATAGTGTCAATATAAGCAGCCTACAAACAATGCACAAATATTTAATTTCCAGTGACATATTAAAAGAAGTGATAAACATACATGTTTTGGTAACTAAGAATATTTGACTTGACGTAGAACTTGCAATCATACTGCAGATGGAAACCAAGAAATGACACTTAAGCTCAATATTATTTAAGTGTAGAAGGATATTTAAACTTTTAGACTAAACTGCACATGTGTTACATGCATACATAAAACTGAAATTGCATTCAAAACTCAAGCAAAAGGAAAAAGCGTCAAAAGCTACACTAAAAGCTGGTAATAAAACACAATCACCATTGAGCAAATACGGATAGGTGGTAACTGAGCAATACAAGAATAGAGTGAGGCATACGTTGGATTAAGAGGAACCTTCTTCTTTTCCCATCTTTGTTGTTAGCGTCCATGATTGATGCATCTATCTCAGCAGCCCCATTATTAATTTGTAAAAACGGGAAAATCAATTGCCACCTCAACTCCTTAATGCATCTATCTCAACTTCTTAACGAATAATCTGTAAATTGCCACAACATGTTATTCTAATAAATAACACCAAACACTAACACTAAACAACCCATATAAGGAGTTATTCTAATAAATAATACTAAACCCAATCAGCCCATAAAAAATTATTATTCAAATAAGCAAGTCCAACCAACCCTTCTGCGTAGTTTAATAATATATCCCAAAGTCACAGCCCATGAAGTTTGATAATCTAACACACAATCCCAAACATCCCCTATAAGCACTAATCTTGTGGTTCACTTAACCTAAAACCACATAATAGTTCACATAAAACCGCATATGAGAGCGAATACATGGACATGGCATATTGAGAGGTTGGATAATAGGTCTAAACAGGTATTATACTAAAGCAATTAAAAATGACATAGTAATAACAATGAAGTGGCCCAAAATTGGATATTTAAAATGACGGATATACCTTGAATGTTTGATGCAGAGGGTTCCTTTCCGTTACTTCTTCTGCCATAAATACCTGATCTTCTTTATCTCCATTCGAATGTGGCAGAACATCAAAAACAACAGTATCCTCTAATAAAGATGTAAATCTAGGTTTTAATATTGGCCAAACGTGTGACACACAAAATGTTAGAAAGAAAACTTACTAAAATGAAAAGTTATCTATTAATTTATAAAGTTACCTTCTGCCAATTGTTTCTGTAGCAAATTATAATTAGCAGGGAGAAATAGTCGGTGAAGTAAATGTGCCAGGTGTGTTTATGACGTCAGAATATGACATCATATATGGGGTGTAATGACATTCAAAAACTTTTTTATTTAAGAATAGAGATAAGAAATGGTATAAGAAAAGAGATATCATATATATTTGGTTTTATGTGAAATGATCCTATATAAGGAAAAACAATCGCAAATGAAAAAGATGGTTGTTATCACCTGTTAGCTTCATCCAACATGATTATTGTGCCTTCCAGGAGGTAAAGTAATTTCTTTCTACGCAAACATCCTAATTTTGTTTCTCACGACATCATTACCTCTAGAAAGAAAACAAACAAAGATGAGATTCCCACATATAGCGACATTTGCAGATTAAGAGGTAAAAGCTAAAGTAGGAGTCTGTAAACTTGTCATCTGATGCATTTAGCTCTAAAACAATCTCCTTGTAATTTGGTCCAAGTAGTACATGTGCCATTTATGTAATATGCTTGTGGTCTTACCAGTTCGGAGGACCTTGCAAACCAGAAAATAGCCCTATGTTAAAGATAGTATCGAAAACTTGTTGGGGATTATAAGCAAACTTGTTGCGCCTTATAAGCCAACTTGTTTCATATATAAGTTTATCTAGCTGACCCTTATGGACTTAAATAAGCCATAAGTTGTTCTAAAGTTTTACAATTTCCTATTTGTGCAGGTCTTGTAAGCTATGAAATAGCTGAACACCAAATGACAAAAGTAGTCCACTTTAAAGTTTTGTTTTACCTCGGCTAAAGTTGGCTCAAAAATGAAAAATAATTTGCATAAAAGAGGACCAAGTCAAAGATCGAAAGTCACACAAAGTACTGATTTCTAGGATCAAACCTACGACTATTCAAATCCAAATGAACCAAATACTTATATGCCTGTTTTAAGGTTCAATCTGGAGATTGGGAGTTGCTTACTCAACTTGCTAATCTAATCTAACTGAGACATAGCTTCCTAAAAGAACAAATAAAAGCATCACATACACAACCAAATGAATTCATGGTTTTCCTATAATTAGCCAACTAATTGTATCACATGTAATCCTTTTAGGCATTTCATCAAACAACTAGCAACCTATTTTCTCCTTTATATATATTTAGAGGGAGTATGTTAACATCCATACCTTTATAAATGAAATTATCACTTTGCTGGGAACTTGAAGGTGAAATCATCACATACTAATAACCATCTATACACTTCTCTGAAACATATATTAATCAAAATTCAATCTAATTCCAGATTCATTTAGAGTTTAAAAGATTGGAAGCCCTACCTTTATAAACAAAAATAATTCAATCCAACTCTGACACTACCGATACAATTAGTTTCATGAACACCTGAGAAAACAAATAAAAGACAACCTCCATAAATCATGCTTTAAATGATCAAGAAAAACAAAATAAAAAGATTATACTCAATTCAATTAATCACAATAATAAACCACATAATCCCTTCAAAGTTGCTTGGGAAAAATCATATGTGTCACTGGTCTTTGGTTGCTCATCACATTGTGGATCGTCTTTTTCTCATTTTGTTAGGATTGAGCATCTAATTTCTTGTGATATTGATTGGATGAAACGAAATATTAGAAATCAATCAACCACATGCATATAGTGTTCATGCATCCAAAAAGGGGAGGATTGATGCTATTGATGCAGATGAAGAAATTACCCTGGTTAGTGTTCATGATGTGAATGTTTCTGCTAGTGAGGAGGTGTTTGCTACAACTATTGATGATATTACTTTAGCTCAAGTACTTGAAGAAATGAAAAGTACAAAACCCAAGAAGAAAGGGGTTGTTATACAAGAGCTAGGTAAATCTACAATAACAATATTTTCTATCTTCACAACAATCACAAGACAAAGGTAAAAGGATATTGATAGAACTTGTAAAGCCTATGAACAAGAAAGATCTAATTAGGCTTGATGAAGAAACTGCTTTAAATTTACAAGCTGAATTTGATGAAGAATAAAGACTTACAAGAGAGAAACCTGAAAAAGAAAAAGAAGGCAATATTGCCTTGATTGAAACCTAAGATGATATACAGACAAAGATTGATGTTGATCATCAATTGGCTAAAAGAATGCAAGCACAAGAACAAGAAGAGTTGTCTATTAAAGAAAATGCTACATTATTTCAACAACTCTTTAATTCAAACTAGAGTAGGAAATTCAACAAACCTTGCGATTAAAGATTCATTTTTGTCATAACAACCCTAGCAAATTCAATCAAGATCATGCATTTGGTGTTATGGGTGGAAATAAACCGTGATTTACTTGATATGATTTTCAAAATCAAATATGAACATAGTGAATGAAGATGATAATTTTGGAATGGATTTTAAAAAATGAGAGAGATATGCTCAGATGTAACTGTCTATCGAGTGACATAAGTTGTTTGTGAGAAATTTTAGCAGGCATTGTAGGAACAAACAAATAGACAATTATACCCCTCATTTTATATGTAGTATTGTCTAGTCAGATTTTTGTTCCGAAAATACCCTTTGAGTCAGCATTCCGGTCAGCATTAGTTGCTTAGTCAGCTGGTCCAGTCATCATGAGATATTTCATGTCTTGCCCGTTATATAGGTAGAAATTAGCCCCAAAGTTACTTAGCCCAAAAACTTAATAGTGGGCCGGTTTACAATTTTTTTTAAATGCACCCTCAAACTTTACAACAATTTACGAAAACTACCTTAGACTTTTAGCTTTTTACGACTTTTTATATAACAAAGTTTATTTCTCAAATATGTAACACATATTTTATCGATTTATTCATTAGAAAATATACCGCTACGAAGATCTTCGGATTACGAACAAAACGAGCCTAATATTGCAATGTTTTTGACATACGTACGATTTTATTAAAAAGTTTTGAAGTTTAATATATATATAAAACTTTCAAAACACACCCCTAATCTAACCAATGACTTTAAAATAAACCACAAGGGTTAAATACGTGCACTTATGTGAAAGTTTGAATTATATAAAAAAAACCCTATACTTTTTGTTATTTACGACTTTTTCTATAAGAAATGTTCTTTGTCAAATATCTAACAGATATCTAGCAACTTCTTTAATAAAAAAAATATACCGACAAAAAATCTCTGAATTATGAACAAAACGAGCCTAATATTAATATGTTTTTGAGATAAGTATGATTTTAGAAAAATGGCGACGGGTAATATATATTTAAAAAAATCAAAACACGCCTTAACCTATATATTAACTTTAAATTTATGAAAGTTTACTTTTTACAAAAAATACTCTCTAGACAACTACGAAAATACATTTTCGACAGACAAACAAAAATAACCATGCCACAACGCGCGGGCATATTTCTTTCTTTACACAAACTCAACACGAAACAGCTAGCAAAACACATTATTCAACATCCAAAAATAAATAAGTCCGTCGCAACGCGCGGGCCGCATTTCCCCTAGTTCCACTTCAAAACATGGAATAACATCACGTATAGATATGGCCTGTGCTTTATTAGAACTTAGAAGCCCAAAATATAACACCAGTATCATTCAAAAGGCCAACCTTTTTTTTAGTCCACTTAACATGACCCAACCCTCAACCGTCACTAAAGATTAAAATGTTTTTGGCATGTGATGGAACTATTAAGGCCCATCTAGTATTAAGTGTCTAGTGATTCAACTAAACTAACAAATAAATTATAATTAATTAATTAATATATATATCAATTGAGGGTGGAAACGACGTCGTTTCCCCTCATTGATATATATTAAAATTTAGCCCAAGCCCAAAATTAATTAACCCAAAAACCGTCTCAAAATAGAAAAAAAATATTGTAAAACGCACCCTCAACTTTTAACCATTTACGACTTTTTTATATAATAAACTTTATTTACCAAATATATAACACATATCTACCGATTCACTCATATCAAAAAATACACGCGGAAAGATCTTCGAATTGCGAATAAAACGAGCAAAATATTGCAACGCTTCTGACGTACGTACGATTTTATAAAAAATGTTGAAGTTTAATTAATATTTTTGGAAAAAAATTCGAAACACACCCCTAAACAAACTAATAACTTTAAAATAAAATACGGGGGTTAAAAACGTGCAATTCTATAAAAGTTTTAATTATAGAATTAACCCTATGCTTTTTACATACAATATACCAGTCAAAAGCTCTTCGTATTGCGAAGAAAACGAGTCCAATATTGCAATGCTTTTGACATACGGACAATTTTATAAAAAAATGCTTTCAAAAACTTTCAGAACACACCATAAACTACCTAATAACTTTAAAATAAACCATAAGCATCAAATACGTAAAATTATTTGGAAGTTTGAAACGACGTCGTTTCCCCTTTTTGATATATATATTAATATTTAGCCCAAGCCCAAAATAGAAAAAAAATATTACAAAACACACCCTCAGCTTTTAACTTTTTTTTTTTGAACGATGAATTTTATTGAGAGAAAAAAAACTAGCAAGGAGCTAGAAGAATACAAAGTGACAAGGTGAGGATTTTTAGCCACTCAATCCAACTAAAATAAGCTTTACATCTGTAACGACACCAGTAGAAAGATCTAGATTATTTACGACTTTTTTATATAATAAACTTTATTTACCAAATATATAACACATATCTACCGATTCATTCAGATCAAAAAATACCCGCGGAAAGATCTTCGAATTGCGAATAAAACGAGCACAATATTGCAACGCTTCTGACGTACGTACGATTTTATAAAAAATGTTGAAGTTTAATTTATATTTTTTTGGGAAAAAAAATCGAAACACACCCCTAAACAAACTAATAACTTTAAAATAAAATACGGGGGGTTAAAAACGTGCAATTCTATAAAAGTTTTAATTATAGAAATAACCCTATGCTTTTTGCTTACAATATACCGGTCAAAAGCTCTTCGAATTGCGAAAAAAACGACCCCAATATTGCAATGATTTTGACATACGGACGATTTAAAAAAAATGTTTTCAAAAACTTTCAAAACACATCCTACACTACCTAATAACTTTAAAATAAATCATAGGTGTCAAATACATACAATTCTTTGGAAGTTTGAATTTTTTAAATAATCTTATACTTTTTGTTATTTACGACGATCGGTTCAACTGATTTAACTGAACATGTTTGAAAAATATGAAACAAAACATACGCTAAATAATCTAACAAAAACACGCCCGCCGCAACGCGCGGGTTGCAATTCCGCTTGTATATTACGCAATTGAGCGTTGTCGTTTTACCTTTGGCCCAATTTTTGGTTTTCAGTGGGCTTGGAATACTTTTTAAAAGGCCATTTTACAATATACTATAACACAAACATTTGACCACTGTTCATCAACAG
>BQNB010010654.1:0-83434 GCA_026074375.1 Tanacetum coccineum
ATAGTTTATGAGTGAGTTGTAGTAGTTAAAAAACATATATATGTGAGTTAATATAGAAGGAGAGCATCTAATCCGACCGTTTAGTAACTCTTCAAGTATAGAGAACGACTAGTAAAAACTGGGCAATTTCAGAAAATGTAAGTGTAGCGTTTTAGTGATTCTCATTCATGGATTCTTAAGCATATGATATTACTACATGCCGATATATAAATATGTATCTAATTATTCGTATTATGTTACATCTTATTATAAGTGTGAATTTTAATTACGCGCACCATTATTTTAGGTCACGGTTCGGATCTCTCGACTTTGTTTCTTCATTGTTAATCATGATGTTCGCATCGTTGTCATAGTTGTTCACTCGTTATTCCGATACTTCTACCTAAGGTGAGTTCATAGCCCCACATTTTCTCTTTTAATGGTTTTCATAAACTATTTTCGGGGTGAGAATACATGCTCGTTTTACTAAGCCATTTTATTGATTTCTACTACTTAAGCGTTACATGACTATTTTTAACTAAAGCTTTTACTTGCTTACTATATGACTTTTAATAAATGTGAGATACATGGTTGTTTACTTATGAACTTACCAAAGCTTGATTTGCTTACTACGTGATTTGAAGTTATTGAATTCTTCTATATGAAAACTGTGAGTTTTGAACACATTATTTGTTTTAAATGGGACACAAATGCTTGAAGGGTATGCCTAACCCGATTATGAAATTATCTGCATGAGTCACTATTGCTAAAGTCCCTAATATCATGTACTGTTAATCACCTTGTAGGGGTGAACGCTAGTACAATTAATAGATCTATTGGGTTGACCACCCTGTGCGGGGGCTTGATTCAAATCCTTTTGATCACCCCAACTCGTTAACGGATAATTTGTATTGAGAATCCTAGGTATGAGGCAATAATACCTACTTCAGGGGCAAACTAGAATGCATATGAGATGCATTATTGTCAAGGTTTCGGTGTCATGAGCTAAATGCGGTAATGTTGAATTATACTTTGAAATACTGTCGCTGGCTGATCTTAAACCTTGTGGTCCACTATTGAACATTACTTGATTTATTGAACATTACTTGGATTTCAAAAACAATATTTTTAAATGTGGTAACGCTACCCTTCTTTCTGAAATATTTCTTGAATTGTTTCAACACTGTTTTTACTTAAACTTATGAATTCACCAACATTATTGTTGACATTTTGCATGTATTTTCTCAGGTTATATCTTGTTAGCTGAGCATTGGGAGCATTCGAGAAGCGTGGATATCAGCAAAACTCAAGGACTCAGTTTTCTTCACATTCGATAACCATTTATCTTTAAAATATACATTAGAGTCGTTTTAAACTCTTGTAACTTTTGTAAAAAGGAAATTATGGGGACCTGTCTAACTTTGATATTTTATTAAATCGAATGTGTCATTTTATTAAACATCTCACTTAGAGTCGTTTTCTATAACTTGTACTTTATGCTATAAAGTAGCACCCCAAGTGGTATTCCGTTGCGTTGTGATTTTTAGGGCTGTTAAAACTTGTGCAAATTTACGTCGATGACATTATTTTTGGTTCTACAAACCCTAAATTTTCTAAAAGATTTGAAAAATTAATGCACAGTAGATTTGAGATGTCCTTAATGGGGGAAATGAAATTCTTTTTAGGACTTCAGATCCACCAATCTCCACGAGGTATCTTTATCAATCAGGCTATGTACGCTTTAGAAATACTAAAAAAACATGATATGGAAAAATGTGATAACATTGGTACACCAATGGCTACTAAACCTAAACTGGATGCAGACTTGAGTGGAAAACTCGTAGACCAATATGACTATCATAGTAAAATCGGGTCACTCATGTATCTGACATCTAATAGACCATACATAGTGCAAGCAGTATGTTATTGTGCACGTTATCAAGCACGACCGACTGAAAACACCTCAAAGAGGTTAAAAGGATCTTTCGATATCTAAGGGGTACCATTAACATGGGACTCTGGTATCCTAAGGATTCTGGATTTGAACTAACAACTTTTTCAGATGCTGACCATGTCGGATGTCTTGATACATGAAAAAGCACTTCTAGAGGAATACAGTTCTTAGGTGATAAATTAGTCAACTGGATGTCAAAGAAGCAAAACTGCACTGCAATGTTATCAGCAAAGGCAGAGTACATGGTATTATCTACAAGTTATGCTCAAGTAATGTGGATGAGGACACAACATAAGGATTATGGCTTCAACTACAACAAAATACCATTGTATTGTGACTCTCAGTCAGCCATAGCAATCTCATGCAACCCTGTGCAACACTCCTGTTCCAAGCACATCCATACTCGATATCATTTTATCAAGGAACATGTTAAAAACGGTATAATTGAATTGTATTTTGATAGAACTGAATACCAATTAGCTAACATGTTTACTAAATCCTTACCTGAAGATAGGTTTCAGTATCTTGTTAAACGAATTGGTATGAGATGTTTGACTCCAGCAGAATTGAAGGTTTTGGCAAATGAATCTGCTTGATATATTCTTCAAACATCGACACGTAAATATTTTAAGAAAAGAAAAATACAAGAATATAAAACCTATAAAACCAAATACAAAAATATAAAATTTCAAAAAGAAAATACAAAATTAAAAAATCAAAAATTTCCAAAAAGAATCTTCTTGACATGTCTCTTAGAATCGATAATATTTACGTGCTTAGAAATGTCGATTAATATTGACACGGGTGTGTAAATGAAGTTCGAACAAGAGTTTTAAATGCTTTCAAAACATGTCATTTCAATTTTTCTTTATGACTTCTAATTGCTCTCAAATTGCAACTCGGACCCGAACGACAAAGGAGAGTGTACGTTTCAGTGCGCTTATCCTTAGAGTTAGAAGAGAAGTCTTCTAACATTTGTTTTTTTCAAAGCATTAAACACAAATTTTCAAGAATTTCTCAATGACAATTCAAAATCTTTCAAAATTGTGTGTTCAATACTCCATCTCTCATAAAGTTTTACAAGACAATTCTTCTACATTTGGTTTCATCTTTTAAAATAAGTCATTATTGGAGGGGGAGTTTTTTGAAAAAAAATTGCTTTAATGCTTTTGGATACTCTTTTTAAATGCTTTGGGTATTCAAAACATTTAAACTTATCTTAATAACAAACTGGCAATAATAATGACAAGTAACAATAAAATATTTGTTAAGAGGTTGAGGCAGTGTACGTTAGGTATCATCTTATATATCTCACCCTCAATTTTATATTCATTTTACAACTTGGTATCATTTTTTTGGTGTCAAACATATGTAAAATTAAGGGGGAGTAAGAAGAAAAGTTCCACATAATTCATGCTGAAACATTTTCTACCCACAAAATTTTCATGACAAATTTTAATCACATGGTATTTCAAACACTAAGTGAATTAGTATTTAATATAAGGGGAGGAATGTAATTAAATTGTGATCTTGAAAATAATAAGTGATCTAATCGACTCAAAGCACTTTGAATTCATAATGCTTTATACTCTTCAGAAATGTTTTTATGGTTACGATCTTATACCCAATAACATCTTAATTCATGATGATTTTGAAGTCATAAGGTGGTTAGGTTAGGTACTAGTCCTATGATCCAACCAGAACCGAAGGGATCTACCCAAGGACACTCCATAGTTAGAAATAGCAGTCCTTAGGTATGAACAAGAATAAGGGAATAATGCCGACCAAGATTAAGCTAACATTGGAACAATCACAACAAGGTATTAGTAATGACGTCTTGGTAAGCATTGAAGGGGTTGAAGAATGAAAAAGAAATGTATGGATAAAGGGTGAAAAGAAAGAAGCCCTCCACACACATTAGACAGAAACCTGGTCAATACATAATCTATCCGATTCACAAAGATGAATTCTGGTATTGAAGAAAGCCGTCATGGACCTAGTGATGCAATACACAACCCTTCCCAGCCATTGAAGTTTCTCTCAACAGAAACTTGTCTCATTTGTCACAGAGATATACACTACTTCTATTGACTTTCTCACTCTAAGTTAGTTGATATTGAATAGGTGGCAGTCTGCTCCAGCCTCCGAGTACTAAAACCAAAACGCACTAATCGAGTCTAGAGCCAAAAGATCAATAAAATAAATCTCATTAGGACACATTCCATGACAAACACTTTTTGAACACCAATAAGTTCATAAGCTGTTAACAAGAGTCCTATGCATTATCCTTGTGGTTTTGCCAGAACATTCAGAGTGATACTCTTTAGTATTCATAGTGATGAATGGAAATCCTTCCAGAGTCAACATCAAACAGCTTTATGGTAGGTGACTTGTGAGATTCTATGTGAATCAAGCTTGTGTCAACTGGATATCGATTCGGTCAAGTAAATGAATTGATGACTCAATAAGAAAGATAGTAACTATCTGATTCACTCATATCATAAGTTGTCTGCTTTGAGACGTTCCAGTATTGAGAACAAGTAAGCATGGTGAATCTAATACATTTATGTTAGAGGATCTTACGCTTTGAGCTGGAAACCATGTCAAGGAGATTCTTTAAATCTACCTGATCACAGGTACAATATTTATACTATAAATGGTCCTACGGAACCGAAGGTTAATGCAACCGAATCTCGACGAATGACAAAGCCATATTCGTCCATATCTGTTATTTATCACTAACATTCAAATGCAGGTACAAATGACGGTGTTGCAGCCTCATTCCAGCAGAGTCTGATTCATTACCGCATGCTCATGCTCAAACTACAAAGACATACTATAAGCATCAAGATTCAAAGATCAAGAAAGCTCAAGAATTAAAGGCAAAGACTTCCGCATACTCTGATATTAAAGATTCCTCCTCAAAAACCAAGCTTCGGGGGAGAGTATTAAAGAGCTTTTAAGATGATGCAAAGTATGAGCATGTTGGTCAAGATACAAGATTACAAGATGGCAAATACGATAAAGACAAACAAGGGAAATATTTAAAGATCCTGAAACAAAAGACAAAGTCAAAAGATAATGACAAAGGCTCAAGATCAAAGATCATACAACATGAAGGAACAAGCCTACAACATAATAAAGACCAAAGATTCAAGAACTCAATGACAAAGCAATCTCAACAAGTCCAAGGAAGCAAGATTCAAGACCTTTGGAATTCAAAGACCACACATTAGGGGAGATTGTTAGTCTCAAAATATGTTTTTGAACATGAAAGCTCAGAATCTACAGGAAGCCTCACTACGGGGGAGATTGTTAGCCTCAAAATATTGCGTCGAACAAGGAAGCTCGGCTACGAATCATGGATGCTCGGACTTTATTTATTAAATGTTGCAATAGGCTAGTTACGGGTATCAGGCTCGTTTATTTAATCAATTTGTGTAAGCGTTATAGGCTTAATCCCACAAGACTCGAGCCTGGCCCAAGTCCAAATCATTCGGCCCAATAAGTTTCATAGTGAGTCGGCCCAATGGACAAGTCCAACCTTACATGGTTGTGGTATAAATACACCTTCTCCATGTGTGAAGAAGGTTGGTTGTCTAATTTTTTATTTTGTAAACACATAGCAATCCAAACACTCTTTTAATTTCTCTTTCTTTTCTTCTCATATTCTTCCTCTTTTCTCTCTTTATTTCTTATCTTATCTTCTTGTCAAATCCACGGTGAAGTAAAGTATTTCTTGGTTCCAATAATTTTGATATAGAAAAGTATCAATTATTTGATGTTATCAAATATCCTCCCATTTGACTTTTACTTGCCCTCAAGTAGACCCGTTAGAATTATTTATAAAAAAGATTTCACCAATTTAACTCAGAAAAATGAATTCATAATTCACTTATGCTAGAAACTATCAAAGCTGAACGCCTCACAAAAAGGGGATCAAAATCACTCAACTCTCATACTATTCTAAGTGTTTCATTTTCGGAGTGATCACTCAACTGCACTGTCATAGCATGTATTCCGTCAAAAGCTTAGAAAGTACACAAATTTACACCAGTTAGAATTAGGGTCTAAACAGCTCTTAAAGGCAACATGGGTGAGACAGGTTTAAGCAGGTGTTTGATTCTTTCTGATACCACTCATCTAGAAAAGGCAACAAAATTACACATGCTCGCCCAAATCTATAAGAGAGAAACATGCAATTGCTCACTCCTTAACTTGAGCAGGCTAACAGTTCGAATCATAATAAAGGGTAGGATAAGACATGGGATACACATTTAATTGGTGTTAAAGAAAATACACAACACAAATAGTCTAAATAATCTAAGGTTGTCATAACTGGCTACCGTCTATCCATAAGTCCAAGTATTCAAGTGCAAAAACCTGATAAAAAATAATAGGCTACTAGCCCAACCTTCATAATCATACAAATGGCTTATAGTTGCACCATCTTTATATCTTTGAGCGAACATATGGCTTATAGTTTCACCGTCTTTATATCTTGAGTTGACAGATGGCTTATAGTTGCACCATATTCATATTTTTAACAACTTGTTGGTTTTATAACATGTAACCAACATGAATATGCTAAAGAGGTTTATATTTTTCTCTTTTTTATTACCCCTGTAGCAATGCACATATATCCCCCCACTTGAGATGAACGAAAGTGATGATACAAGGGGTCTTTATTGATCAACAATGATAGGTCTTCCACGAACACGTAAAATTTCTGAACCCATTTCCCCGAACCGTAGACTTAAGTAGCCAGAGACTTCAACACAAATAGAATATAGACTACAGGGTTGGCTAAGGCGAATTGGTGTACCGATACATTTAACATAAAGGATTGAAAACAAGGATTAGCCTAACAGGGTGATCTAGGGGTATCTTGTACTAAAATCGTGTGCAACAAGGGGTTTTACATGGGAGGTCGACAAGTCAGTGTAACAAGTCGATAAATACACACATAAAAGCTATTTGGGGTAAATTCCTAAATGTTGCATTCTTGAACGTCTATTCCTGCTAATTAATTAGGTCTTGAAATGTTGTACACGCCAAGCTCTAAAGTCTACAATACCACGGGCACACTCATATTTTTGGTGGATTTTTGTATAATAGATGAAAACGGAATCATAAGGCTTAACCTCACCAATTGAAATAAAGGGTAATAGTGCTCTCTGCAAAGATTTATTATAGTTCAGTAAGAAAAACATGTTAAAGTTTTTTAAAATTGGCATAATTTTTCAAGAAAACTAGAAAATCAAAGGCAACTATAGGTCAAGTGGTAATTCTACTCCCATCCCCCACTTGGTTTGTACAATGTCCCTATTATACATTTAAGGAAATGAAAATTCAAAAATAAGAGTAGAATTAGAACGACAGACTCCCCTGGATTTGCTCGGGATGATGAAGAGACGGCATGCTCTAAGCCATGCTTCAAGTCCGCTTCCATGAGCAACATCCACAACTCTAACCCATCATCATCATCGGCATGGTATCTAACTAATCCGGATTTGAAATGCTTCCTTGTAGCCAAGTATAAACCAAGCATCACTCCATGTGCATCAAATTGTACTAGCTACAAGAAAAGTAATTCCAAAAGCATAAATCTGGCTAAAAGAAGGACACCAAAATATACAGAATAATCATACAAGAAATACAAACCTAACTCACTTTTGTAGGAATCACGGTTTCATTTAGCGTATGCAACAAGCTTTTTAAACCACTTGGTGGCCCAAGTGGACGAGTAAAGTCTCGTGAGGGTTTGATATGTGCTAAAACACACATCATTTGTATCCCGTAAAACACTATTTATCGGACTAAAAATGCTAAAATATGTTTAATTATCTTGCAAATAAGTTGTTTGGTATTTTTATGTCTTGTAGGTAAAAATGATTGAAAACAATGCAAAAATAGGTATTTACAGGTTCGTTTCGATCAAGAGTGCTCAAATATCAAGATCAAAACAAAGTTGTGAAAGGTCCCTGAGCATGCCATTCGAAAGAGCGCGAGAAAATAAGTCCAGTGGTGCCCTCGGATCTTAATGGGCCAGCTTGTAACCCATGTTGTGGGCTGCCCGGGCCAGCCCATGTTAATTACCAAGCCTAACAAGCATGTCTAAGCCCAAAGTGGAAATTTGTTATAAGAAATTGGAGGGGAACATCACGTGCCCCTAATTTAATTCCACAAGAGTCATGTGTTCTTCCACTACAATTTCTTTGGCTAATAATCCTTCGGCACGTGGCATTCTTTCTTTCTCAATTCATATTTTACAACTTTGAAAGGGTGATTGAGAATATAGCAAACTAGCCTCACGTGATCTTTAATTAATTTATGAAGGGTCATGTGACTTTCCACTATTTTTTCCATTGTCCAACTAACTTAGGAATGTAAAAAATATAAATGGGTTTTTCATAAAAGCCACGTGGAGGAGTTTTAATGGAGGAAAGAGTGTTTTATTTGCTGGCATTGAGGCGGTTACGAGGAATTTTCTAGATGCCAATGATTGGCTTCATTATGAAGCAATCATCCAAGTTTTCAAAGACCATTTTACCCCCATTTGTTGGATTATTATTGGATGGCTCAATGAAAGGACGAATTTGCCCTCATCCCACTTTAGGCTATAAATCTCACGCAGTAGTTGTTCACGGGGGGTGTTAGTTTTTACCTTATTTTTCACATAGTATAGTTTTAGAGTAGGTGTAGGAGTAGAATAGTGGTAGCTTATTTTAGCTTATTATTGTAAAAGCTTTTTAGCTTATTCTCAACTTATTGTAGTGGCTTATTTTTTATGAATGAAGATGCTTTTTATTAAGGTTGGTTTTATTAATGCTTTTTATCTTAATGCTTATTTCTTATGCTTTTTCTTCTACTTTCCATCTTCTTTGCTTATTTCCAAATAGTCATGCTTATAGCTTATTTTGTGATCCATCTCTTAAGCTTATATTCTAATAAGCTACTTCCATATGCTTATTTGAGACTACTTAATTATATTATTTTCATCGATTTAGCTTTTCGAGAGTGAGCTTATTTTAGCTTATCATCGATTGCTTATTTTTTATTCAAGAGCTTATTTTAGCTTATTTTTGATTGCTTATTTTTCTAGCTTATTGTTTTTAGATCTAATCCTTAAATATACCCGTCTCTTATTCACTTGATTGAACACAATAGATCTTGTCTTTTTAGCTTATTTTCTAGCATAAAGTTTGTTGCTTTTTAATTCTAGCTTATTTTTCTTTGATCTAAATCCTTAAATATACCCGACCCGAGTTCACTTGATTGAACACCTTAGTTTCGGGTAGATTTAGATCTAAAGTTTTCATCTTTTTATTAGCTTATTGTCTTTAGAATAAAATATAGCTTATTTTGTCTTAGTAGCTTATTATTATCTTGTTCATCTTAACCGTTGTTTGTTTTAATGTTGATGAAATCTATCCAACTCTAAGGTTGGAGCTTAAGGGTCTTATAAGGTTGATAAATAGATAAAGTTTTGATCTTTATGGTTTTTATGGAAGTAATTAGTAGATAAAGTTGACACTTTTATTTGCTAATTAGTGAAGTAGAAGCTTTTTAAGTGATGAGCTTATTTGTTTATTAAGTTTGTAAGATCGGGTGGTTTTATATCATTGCGGTTCTTCATTTCGGGTTCTATTTTCTAATCTCTTTTTAATACTTTGAATAGTTTTATTTTATCGTTTCATAATATATTTGCGTATTTGATTTTTGCCATGCTTAGATTAGATTTATTTTTGTCGTTAAATGCTATGTTTGTTAAATTGAATTTCGTTATGAGTAGTGAGTTAAATAACTTGGTTTGCTAGTGATTAGTGATATGAATTTAAAGTGCGGTATTAAAAAGGTTTAAAAATTAATAGTCATTTACATACCGTCTTACTTTTAATGCAATTTAAAATACTTGTCCATTTATTTTTAAAAAGCATTTAAACTTTACTTTTTCATTTAAATTTCTTGAAATGTTTTCTAAGGATTTTTAATAGTCGTTAAACCAAAGCCCGCACTTAAGGAACATATTCAACGATCACTAGCAAGCATAATTTGTCTTTTATAATTCTTTTAGAACCAACTTTTAGAATAACCTTGATGTTTTAAAATCTTAGAATTAATATAGTTAAATTTTTAGTTTAAAAACCAAAACAAAAAAAAACTTCTATGACAATCAAGCTCGTTTTACAATTGAACGTATATTTCCTTTCGACTCTCTCGCCAAGGAAAACGATACCCGTGTAGATTACTTTTTATTCTTTCCTAAGAATAATTTGTATGATACTTAGCTTGTGTATACGTATATGTATTTCTATAAATATATATATTATATATCTGAGGGTTTATTTGATAGACGTGTGTGAAAATGCCCGACATCAAATGCGCATTATAGCCACGGGGAGAGGTGAGACGATTTTTACGGATTTGTTTGTGTTCGAGGCTTGAAGATCCTTTCCTTCGGAAAGTTTATTTTCGTTCTTATAAAAATATAAAAATTCAAAAATATTTTTCTTCTTATTTTTATTTTTTCTTTTCTTTTATAAATATTAAAAATACCAAAAATATTTTTTATTTTTATTATCTTTATAAAAATTTTCAAAAAAATATTCTCCTTTATCCTCTTACTTCATTTAATTCTTATCTTCTTTATCCTCTTATCATTGAAATTTCTTCGACATGTCTTCGTCATAACCATTTGGTTTGCTCGTGGTGTGGAGGTCCGTTTAATGGTGGAAACTGTCCGGGCTGTAGCAGTGTAGGATCCGGAAATGAGTTTGTCTATAACCCAAATCCTTATTCTTATAATGAAACACCGAACTTCTTCAACCAACCTCCACAGCCCCAGTACGAGACATACTCGTGTGAGTTATGCGGGAAACGATTCTCACATTTGGGTATGATTGTCCACCACAGGTACCTAATGTAACCTGTAGGGCTTGTCAAATGAGCAGGAGCCGTGCAACTATCAGAACTTTAGTGATATTAACATCCACAAAAAATTCCCCAATGTTTTCTCAACTAATATCTTTGCGTATAACTGTGGGGGTCCTCATGCGACTTTTCAGTGTCACCCGATGAACCAAAATTTCAATTCTTTCGGTTTTTAACCATATTCAACCCCCACAGCAGTTCGATAATCATCAGCCTCAGGAAATTCCAGAAGTCACTCCTTTTGTTGAAAGTAAAGAATGGATTGAAACAAATAACGAGCTTTATACGATAATGGAAGATTTTATGAAAAGAATGAATCAACAACGTGAGCAGGAGGCTTTACTTGTAGCTCAACGTGAGCAAGAATTACGTGAACAAGAGCAGGCAGCTCAAGAAAAGGAAGAACTTTCACCGAACTTCATTTTTCGTCAACTTATTGAAGAAACGATGGAACAAAATTGTGAAGAGTAAAAAAAAAAAAAAAAAAAACAAAAGCAAAATATGGAAGATACGATGCTAGATTTGCTTAAAATTTGTCAACAAAAAGAGCTTTATTGTATTCATAATAATGTTGATGATCTATTTGAGAGTGCTCTTAATTCTAAACTTCTCTCGATTAATTTGAATTCTCAACGTCTCGATAAGGAAAAACAGGAAGTTAAGAATATCGTAGAGCAGGCGACTAAACATATAACTCGTATTACACCGTGTTTGCAGATTTTAAAGTTATTCACAAGGAGAGCTCTATTTCTATGAATAAAACGCCTCAAATTTCTCCGGTTAATGCAATCACATACGACTTACCAACCGAAGAACCTGAGTACTCTCTAAGTATGGGGGATGAGCATGTTAGCACTATTCCGGAAACAGAATTGGACGAAGTAATAAAGTATAGTGTTGAGAACCTTGTCCTAATCACAAGTGAGTCCGAGATTACTTCCGATAATGAAAGTGAGTGTGATATGCCAGTTTGTGATGATTTTACGACTTTCTCGAATCCTCTCTTTGATTCTAACAACGATTTCACCTCTAGTGATGACGAGTCACTTTCTGATGAGGACGTTCTGAAAGAAAATTTCAAAATTTATTCGAACCCTCTTTTTGATGATGAAGAAATCATTTCTACCAAGATAGATCCGCATTCCTTTAATGCCGAGTCTAATCTTATCGAATCTTTGCTTAATCGAGATACTTTGATTGATTCTTCACCTAAGTTTGATTATCTTCTCGAGGAGTTCTCCGGTGAACTCGCTCATATCGATCCAATTCCACCAGGAATTGAGAAAGCCGACTTTGATCTAGAGGAAGAAATCCGTCTTGTTGAGAATTTGTTGTATGATAATTCATCTCCACGACCGCCGGAAGAACTTAATTTGGAAATTCCTGATACGATTCTTGAGTCTCTATCTCCATCTCCTATCCCCGTTGAGGATAGTGACTCTCATATGGAGGAGATCGACTTATATCTTGCTACGGATGACTCGATGCCACCGGGCATTGAGAATGACGACTATGACTCGGAAGGGGATATTCATTTTCTTGAATTCGAGACTTTTAGCGATCATAAGGAAGAGACGAGTAGTGGCACTACCACTACTCATGCTGATAACTCTCTTCCCGAGTATGATTCGTTTCATTTTGAGATTGAGCCCGATCAGGGTGAGTTGACCAACGTTGTTATGGAAACTATTTTGGGAGAACCTCGTGTTCATATGCTTAATATTTTACCCACCCAACCCACCCTGGATTCGGACTTCACTCCTTCGGATGATTCCCTCGGATCCGGTCTTGAAGTTTCTTTTCCTTCCGGATCTAGAAACAAGATTTTTGATCCGATGATATTCATTGAAGTCCAATCCGAGAGACTTTTATCACGGGATAAATTTTCTATTTCATTCATCCGTGATCCTCTTTCTCCAGTGTTTGACACTTTGCTTCCATTTTCATCAGAAAACGAGGACAAAGTGTTCAATCCTGGTATTCTCATTTCTCCTCTCTTATCTCATCAGGACAAAATCATTTGTGATTTTTCTAATAGCCCGATGATGATTTCTGGAGGGGACATTCCTCACTTGGATGTCCTGTTTCTCCATTTCTATACCCCTTGACCTAGCTCAAGTATGGGGGATCGAGTCAGGCTCAAGACTTGGTGAACAAAAATAAGCGCTTCTCGGGAGGCAACCCGTGTCTTTTCTTCTTTCTATTTTCTTAATAATACTAAGTGAGTGTGTGATTTTATAGCCTAAGTGTGGGGGCATGCTTCTTTCTTTGGTATGTGGTACCAATTTTTATAGGATTCCTCAAGATCATGAAGACCCGTGCTTGTTTTCAATTATCCAATCGCATGGTCTTCAATCTTCTGCTTATTATGGAATCCTTAATTATGATCATGTATATATATTGTGTTTCCCTTTTAACACTTGGAATTTTTTGCATTTGCTTTTTTTGTTCCTAAGTGTGGGGGTAAAACCCGATATTTTTGAACATTGATGCCAATGTTCCATTCTAAGTGAGTTGTGGGGGTGATTTCCATCGAAATGTGATCAAAACCTGGTGCTATATATTTTCCCCAGCAACCCCGTTTTGAAACAAAAAATTTTAAAATTTTTATTTTTTTATTATGATATATATATAAAAAAATAAAAAATAAAAAAAATGATGAAAAAAAATGTTGAAAATATTAAAGTATAGAAATAAGTAGGCCCGTAGAACTAAGTAGCTTTTGACTTGACTGAGTTTTAAACTCTAGTTTTCCTCCTACTTTTTAGACCAAGCAATTGCTCAACTTTAAGATTTTGCAAATGACTAAATATGATAGAGATAAATATAATTTGATGCTAAGCGTGGATTATATGGGATATCTTTAGAGCACAAAGTGGTTAGATTGTGGCTTTTTGCTTCCACCAGCTTACTAACGCTATATAATTGTGAATAAAATAAAGTTTGCTTTAGTTATATCGATTCTTAGTTTAAATCACCCGTAGAGATTCCTTCAGGTGAAAGTAAGGTACACATCAGAGGTTTTGTCAGTGTTGGAGGAAATAGACTCCTGGACCACGGACTTCTCGCATACCGATGTGGCAGTTGTTAAAATACCACATACATGAAATTTGCTATAATAGTAATAAATTATGATGTAAAAAACCGAAACCGATATAAGAAGCTACTGGATCATGGTCGCTCGCATACCGAAATAACAGTCGATTTAAAGGGTATAGGAAAGAATAATAAAAAAAACTGTGGCTGATAAAAGTTTGCTGCATTTTGCCAGCTCACAACCGATGTTGCAGAACTTCAAAATTAAGGCACATAGATATTAAAAACCAAGACTTAATAAAAGTTTGTTGCATCTTGCCTGCTCACAACCGTTTTGCAGCCCTATCTAAAATGTCAAAGAAAAATTACCCGGAGGTGAAAATAATAATGTTGCATCTTGCCTGGCTTCACAACCGATGTTGCTGCCTTCTAAAATGGACCAAGGTTAAATACTAATGTTTGCAATAATAATAAGTATAAAGCCAAATTTGACTCCGGGGTTATCCTAAATAAATGCCTCCAATTACTTGACTCGTAGTTGAGTTAATTTTAGATGAAATAAAAAGATAAACCCCTAAATCATGTGAAATTAGAACCTTAATGTGGACCTTATTCTCACCATATCGTCTTTTAGGAAAGGATTTCAAACTAATTGTGGTCTAAACCGGGTTTACTTTATATTAATAAGGGCATAATTTATTTGTCACCAATAATAATAATAATAAAAAACTTTAGAGGAAATTTAGGATAATAGGAGCAAAAAGTTAAAGTTTATACTTACACAAATTAGCATTATAGTATTTTAAGCATCTAATCTTATATTAACTTTGATCGTTTAACTTAGTTTGGGGGTTGTGAAAATCAAGGATGACAAACTCCCGTTCTTAAAGCCTTTTAAACAATGTTATTTAATTCTTATCTTAGTTTCTATATTTTATTGAATAAGTGGTTAAAACGAGGGCGCTTTCGAAATAAATGATTTTTAAACCTTCTTAATGGACCTTTTCGGTTCTTGTTTGATTTTGAGGGGTCATAAGTTAAAAGGGGATATTATTATTTATTTCATGGCGTGTTTTATTTACATTGTGTGTGGGACCAGCAATGGCATAGTTGTTGGTAATCTGATGTTTTGCTACAACACACATTATTTTGTACCCGGAAACACATTAAAACAACCATACAACAGTAAAATATGATTATTATATTCAAATATGTTTGGTTTGTGTTTTTATGTTCTACAGGTACAAAGGATTTGAAAACAAAGCAAAAACGATAAATTTCAGGGGACTTACGAGGACGTCTTCACGTTATCAAGGATCAGAACGAATCATTAATAATCCCACAATCTACATCATTGGAAAGATCACAAAATTACGAGTCTATCGGAACCATACTAGACCCATGGAACCTTTCTATATAAGAACTACCATCCTGATATGAACCGAAAAGTAAAACATAAATCTGAACCAGGCTAAAAAGCCCATAAATATAATATGTTTACCCTTATATTACGATGCGTGGGCTTAGCGCAGATGGAAGTGGTGTATTACCAAGCCCAACAAGCATGTCTAAGCCTAAAGTGGAAATTTGTTAAAAGAAATTGGAAGGGAACATCACGTGCCCCTAATTTAATTCCACAAGAGTCATGTGCTCTTCCACTACAATTCCTTTGGCTAATAATCCTTCGGCACGTGGCATTCTTTCTTTCTCAATTCATATTTTACAACTTTGAAAGGGTGATTGAGAATATAGCAAACTAGCCTCACGTGATCTTTAATTAATTTATGAAGGGTCATGTGACTTTCCACTATTTTTTCCATTGTCCAACTAAATTAGGACGCGTGGCTCAGCTGGTTGTTAATTTAAATGAATTAAAAAAATGGTACGAGGAATGTATAAAATATAAACGCGTTTTTCATAAAAGCCATGTGGAGGAGTTTTAATGGAGGAAAGAGTGTTTTATTTGCGGTTACGAGGAATTTTCTAGATGCCAATGATTGGATTCATTATGAAGCTATCATCTAAGTGTTCAAAGACCATTTTACCCCCATTTGTTGGATTATTATTGGATGGCTCAATGAAAGGACGAATTTGCCCTCATCCCACTTTGGGCTATAAATCTCACGCAGCAGTTGTTCACTGGGGGTGTTAGTTTTTAGCTTATTTTTCACATAGTATAGTTTTAGAGTAGGTGTAGGAGTAGAATAGTGGTAGCTTATTTTAGCTTATTATTGTAAAAGCTTTTTAGCTTATTCTCAACTTATTGTAGTGGCTTATTTTTTATGAATGAAGATGCTTTTTATTAAGGTTGGTTTTATTAATGCTTTTTATCTTAATGCTTATTTCTTATGCTTATTCTTCTACTCATTTTTCTTTTGCTTATTTCCAAATAAGCTCATGCTTATAGCTTATTTTTGGATCCCATCTCTTAAGCTTATATTCTAATAAGCTACTTCCATAGCTTATTTAGACTAGCTTATTTTATATTGTTTTCGATTTAGAGCTTTTCGAGTGAGCTTATTTTAGCTTATTATCGATTGCTTATTTTTTATTCAAGCTTATTTTTTATATATAGATCTAATCCTTAAATGTACCCGTCTCTTGTTCACTTGATTGAACACCTTGGTTTCGGGTGGATTAGATCTAAAAATTATAGATCTTGTCTTTTTAGCTTATTTTCTAGCATAAAGTTTGTTACTTTTTCATTCTAGCTTATTTTTCTTAGATCTAAATCCTTAATCATACCCGATCCGAGTTCACTTGATTGAACACCTTAGTTTCGGGTAGATTTAGATCTAAAGTTTTCATCTTTTTATTAGCTTATTGTCTTTAGAATAAATTCTAGCTTATTTTGTCTTAGTAGCTTAATATTATCTTGTTCATCTTAATCCTTGTTTGTTTTAATGTTGATAAAATCTATCCAACTCTAAGGCCGAAGCTTAAGGGTCTTATAAGGTTGATAAATAGATAAAGTTTTGATCTTTATGGTTTTTATGGAAGTAATTAGTAGATAAAGTTGACACCTTTATTTGCTCCTTTATATTGCTAATAAGTGAAGTTGAATCTTTTAAGTGATAAGTGCTTATTTGTTTATTAAGTTTGTAAGATCGGGTGGTTTTATATCATTTCATAATCTATGGTTTTTGCCAATACTTAGAATAGTTTTATTTTATCGTTCCACAATATATTTGGCGTATTTGATTTTTGCCATGCTTAGTGTAGATTTATTTTTGTCATTAAATGCTATGTTTGTTAAATTGAATTTCGTTATGATAGTGAGTCAAATAACTGTGTTGTGCTAAGTTGATTAGTGATTTGGAATTTTATTTGGTTTTAAAAAGGTTTCAAAAATTAATAGTCAATTTTAGTGACATAACCGTCATTTACTTTTAATGCAATTTAAATACTTGTCATTTATTTTAAAAAGCATTTTACTTTACTTGTCATTTAATTTCTTGAAACTTGTTTTCTAAGGATTTTAATTCGTTAAACCTAAGCCCACACTTAAGGAACATTTCACGTCACTTAGCAAGCATATTTGTCATTTATATCTTTTAGATCAATTTTAGTATAACCTTGTAGTTTTAAATCTTAGAATTAATATTAGTTTAATTTTTAGTTTAAAAATAGTTTAAAACCAAAACCAAAAAAAAACTTTTATGACAATCAAGCTCGATTTACAACTTGAACGTAGATTTCCATTCACCTCTCGCCGAGGAAAACGATACCCGTGTTGATTACTTTTTATTCTTTCCTAAGAATAATTTGTATGATACTTAGCTTGCGTATACGTATATGTATTTCTATAAATATATATATTATATATCTGAGGGTTTATTTGATAGACGCGTGTGAAAACGCCTGACATCAGGGTTTTCAGGAAACATACCCACAAAGTTTGTTTAATTATACATGGTTTTGTAAAAGTTTCGAACTTAATTAAAGTTTTTAGGAATGGGTTATAACGTAACCAAGAAATGAGTTACGCCGTAACCATGTGGAAAAATATTTTAAAATTTTGGTTTAAACTAGTTATGGCATAACCATAGATAGGATTACGTCGTAACTACATCTGTGATGACATAACTGGAGTGGTTACGCCCAAACAGAAACATTTTTACCACATGAATCTGAGTTGATGTGATCTCGGATTCTATTTCCTTGCTGTGAGAACCTGCAAAACTAGGTAAGAAACATACAAACCAACTAATATGTAGAAATGAAATAAAGCAAAACATAAAATTAAAGATATGCATGGGGTGCCTCCTATGAAGCGCTTGTTTTTGTTCGAGTCACTAGCTTGACTCTACCCTTGTTTAGTAATTAACAAGGTGTTCATCCCCTCACTTGAGATCAAGTTGGGTGATAGTAGCCACATAGACCATAAGGGTGTAAATATGCTACAAGAGGGGCGTATGAGGTCTAAAATTTATACCTGTGGGCAGTTTTGAGTTCCCTTTTTACCTCATTAGAAATGGATGATGGTATGGTGTATAGCAAGAAACTTGACTGGTCATCGAGCTCCATAACAACTAAGAAGGGGTCTTTAACAGGACTCCATTGTAACGCTTCTTTGGTGTTTGAATGGTCAATGTCGTAATCTTCATCCATTTCAACGTCCTCCACCTAAACTTCCTCTAATTCCTAAGCAGTGTTGACATCTATGTTTTCTTCAACCTGTTCATCAACACTAGCAAATTCATTAGTAACAGAGAAAGTAGGGAGGTCAGGAAGTTCACCATCCTCTTAGTCACTATCCTCATAATTAGTGATATCCACTGTTTCATCATCTCACCTATTTGGAACTTCATATTCTATCTTTTTTATGTTTTTGGCTCCCATTCTGAACAAGTCATCCAAGATCTCATTTAAACTGGAATCCTTCTTATCCAAAGGTGGGTTAGGCATGTGTTGCGATTGTTTAAAAAACTAGGATGTGAAACCAAGAATGGGATTATCTAATTCATTTTTCTGACTTGACATTGTTAATTCATATCTTACATATTCTTCTACGGTCATATTATCAATGTCAACTTCATTGTGACTATTATGATGAACGTAATTGAATGTGGCACAAGGTTGAGGAGTTTGAAAACAGGGGAGTCAAGGAGGCAGACTACAATACTTTTCATCCTCCTCATCAGAGTCAGGATATACCAAAATTCTATTCCTTTGAGGAGCAACACTAATCCTAGAGGTGTAACCCTTCTCCAATTCCCTATGTTGTCCTTCGTACATCAAATATTCATTTAAGGTCATGTTATTGATACCAGGCTTCATTTACAACTAAAATTACTAGAAATCTACTGACTAAAACCTCAAATTAAAAACCTAGTAATAGTTCTTCGAAAATGGCGCCAAAAACTTAATGCGTATTTTCTATTAAATAGATCAGGTTTTAAATTTACAAACTGTGAACCACCTAAGATCTATATACACACTAACCAGCAGTGTACCCAGTCACGTGTAGTATACTTGGGATAAGTCTGAGTTTGACCCAAAGAGCTATGTTTAAGGCTTCCAAAACGAGGTTATCAGTTATTTAAACTAGAAAGTAATTTTAAATTAATGCGTTTGGATTGAGAGAATGAGAACTTTAGTTGAAATGAACTAAGTAGGATCGAAGGGAAGAAAGCGGAATCCTAATTTCTTCTTAATTAACTTAATGATTCAATTTATTCTACTAGTTGGGAAAGCTAGGATCGAATGGTCATTAATCCCCACTTATCTCACGGAATCCCGACTACACTGGTCATAGTAACTGGAATTTTGTCCCACTGGTCATGGTAAGCGAGCATCATATTTGGCATTCTTATGATCAAAGAATTATAACCAGATAGATACTAAGAATTAACAAGAAATAAATGAATCATAATGATAATTAATAAGAAAAGCTTAGCCAAAAATTGTATTCATACAATCAATATCAGTGTCAATTAATGAAAGTAATGAAAACATGATAATCGAACCAAACCAGTATGATGATGATGATCGAGACAAGATTATCTCTTCTAGAATGGCTGGTGAGTACTGGAAAACAACTTGGGGTGATGTCCCAGTCGACCCCTCAGATGGGAAGAAGAAGGGATGATTATTTGGGCTGAATTCGGCCTTTCTTTATAGGTTTCGACTGGTTATGGCATAACTGATGCGTTTGGTTACGCCGTAACCATGCTAATGTAGACTTCCCATTATGCAGGCTTAAAATTGGTTAAGGTGTAACTGATGCGTTTGGTTACGCCGTAACCATGACGTGGCAGGTTTATGGCCTAACTGATGTGTTTAGTTATGGCTTAACGGTTGTGGTTATGGCGTAACTGAAGTGTTTGGTTAATGCGTAACCCTTCAACACAATTGTAGTTATTGCAAACTTGTGACTCATCAGTTGTGGTCCGGCTTTAATTCAAAACACGAAAGTTGTAGATATCACTTTCCTCTTTCCATGGCCGTTTGAATCAACTTCAAATGAGTTAGTATAAAGAAGTTATGGTCAAAATACTTTATCATATTTCTAGAACATTTCTTCAACTTTTCGGCTTCGTTTCTTCACATAATTCTTTTACGAGCCCTTCATAATAACTCTAAATCATAAGTGAATAACGTCATATATATTTCTTTAGTAGAAGCATCCATTCTTTACGTCATTTCATTCCAATGCCTTGTTTATCCTGTAAATGTAAATATGAATGTTCTAAGTATCAAATCTATAATAAAGCAATATAAAACGAGGCAATAAACATGAGATTTTAATATGGAAAAGTATCAATTATTTATCAGTCAACTTTCAGAACAAGCATGTTTTAATGACAATACGTCGTATCTAGGTGCCTCAATATGCCGTATTGGGAGGCGGTTAAAGATTATTCTAGAATAAAATAATCGTGGAGCCCACGTAGAAAATCCTCGATGCGCCGTATCGGACCCCTCCAATACGCTGTATCGACCAAATTTGAGAACTTATAAATAGAAAACCTAGCATTCGTTTTCATCAAGTTATTAACCACCAAGTATGATTCTCATACAGTTTTAGAAGATAAGAAGGTCCAACAAGTGCATTATATCCATAGGAAAACTCTTATAATCATCATACTCCGCTATAATCGTTCGGTTAGCCTATCGTTCTTTATGAATTCTACATTAATTGTTCTGAATATGGTACTGTGTATTATTACATTTATTATGGGCTAATACCTGTAGGTATTAGCCCAGTTTATGAATTTAATGTTTTGATTTGTTTATATTGATTGTTTAATCTTTCGTTGCATGTTGATTATGTTTGTCACTTCATACCCGTTTATTGCTTGATTATGTTTTCATCTATCATTCAACTAGATCTAGGATTATAAATAAAGCGCTGCAACTTAATCGTTAGTTTGGCTATAGGCTAGAGTCTGGGATAGATACTACATACATATTATCTATATAACTGGATTAATAGGACTACAAATAAAATCCTGTTTATACTTTTGGTTAAGTGAATGGTAGACTAAGGTATCTTAGGACTACAAATAACGTTTTGTTTTTTTAGTAGTTAACAGTGGTTTTTAACGACTAGTTATTAGGATAACTATTGGGCATAATTTTGGTAAAGCACGATGAGTTGTCTCATTATTCTCAATAGTAAATTATATATCAACGCATATGTGAACATTATTCGGGTTGGTTGATGTGACAGGATTAACGTAATATATAAACTAGAGTTTGGGAGAAGTACCACATAGGCTTTGGAATGATATTACCACCATCGAATGTAAGTATATCTTTGCCACTATTAGACAATTCATACGCTTTATTTAATTAAACTTGGTTAATAAGTTTTCCTTACATAAGTGCTTGACCTCTTTTTTTATCAATTGTTTATCTGCTTGTGTGTGTTATCTGTCTTATTTATCGTTTTATTAGTTTATATTAAACCAAAAGTCGTGCCAGTGTCTCAGGCTGAAAATCCCCCTCTTTGCGTTAGTTTAGGTTTAATTAGGATTAATTAGTTTGAACATTAGATAACTAGAATACTAGTAGATTAAGTATTAACGCTCACTCTTAGTGATCAACATCCTACTTACCAATAAACCTACAATCGATCGGGTACACTATCTGTTAGTGTTATTTAACACCCCTAGGGGTAAAGTCAACGCACAAATTATCAAATAGTAAAACTTATATAATTTTATTACCTAATATATAAACGAACAACTTCACAAATGATGACTGTCAGTTATGGCAGAAGGTAAGGATGAAGGCTTTGCTAGAATAGCAGGGATTAGCCGCAGCATTAAAGGAGTCACCTACTACAACGATTGTGGCGTACGATAACCTCATTCAAAAAAGGCTTACAATACATTGTTCTTGTGTTTGAGTGTTCGATGCCTACGAGAGATCACTAAGGAGAAGACTGCACCAGGAATTTGGAAAAAGTTAGAGACTTTATACATGATAAAGTCTTTAGCTAATCGTTTGTACTTGAAGAAGAGGTTATACAGCTTCAACATGCATTCGAGTAAGAGTCTATTTGAACATATTGATGAGTTTCACAAGCTGGTAGGTGACTTAGCGGCTATAGATACTGCTATATCATATGAGGATCATGCATTATTATTACTCAAATCTTTACCATCATCTTACAATAATTTTGTGGAGACTTTATTATATGTCTGGGATACTCTGAAGCTAGAAGACGTGCTCTCGAAACTTAATTATAGGGAACTTTAGAAGATGACGAATGCAAAGGGTGATGGTGGTGAAGGGTTGTATGTGAGGGTGTGTTCTGGTCAGAGAGATATGGAGCATGGTACCAATAGTGAGTGGTTAAAGTCACAGGGAAGAAGCAGCAGACTCAAGTGTTGTATTATTACATTGATTATGGGATAATACATGTAGGTATTAGCCAAGTTTATGATAATTTAATGTTTTGATTTGTTTATATTGATTGTTTAATCTTTTGTTGCATGTTGATTATGTTTGTCACTTCATACCCGTTTATTGCTAGATTAGGTTTTCATCTATCATTCAACTGGATCTAGGATTATAAATAAACCGCTGCAACTTAACCGTTAGTTGGGCTATAGGCTAGAGTCTGGGATAGATACTACATACAGATTATCTATATAACTGGATCAATAGGACTAGAAATAAAATCATGTTTCTACTTTTGGTTAAGTGAATGGGAGATTAAGGTATCTTAGGACTACAAATAACGTTTTGTTTTTTGGTAGTTAAGTGGATTGTAAACTACTAGTATATAGATAACAATTGGGCATAATTTGGTAAAGCCTCGATGAGCTAGGTTTCATTATTCTCACCTAGATAAATTATAATCAACGATGTGAACATTATTCGGGTTTGGTTGATTGTGACAGGATTAACCGTAATATAAACCTAGAGTTTAGGGAGAAGTACCACCTAGCTTTGGAATGATATACCACCAACGAATGTAGTATAATCTTTGCACACATAGACAATTCATACGCTTTATTTAATTAAACTTGGTTAATAAGTTTTCCTTACATAAGTGCTTGACCTCTTTTTTTATCAATTGTTTATCTGCTTGTGTGTGTTATCTGTCTTATTTATCGTTTTATTAGTTTATATTAAACCAAAAGTCGTGCCAGTGTCTCAGGCTGAAAATCCCCCTCTTTGCGTTAGTTTAGGTTTAATTAGGATTAATTAGTTCGAACATTAGATAACTAGAATACTAGTAGATTAAGTATTAACGCTCACTCTTAGTGATCAACATCCTACTTACCAATAAACCTACAATCGATCGGGTACACTATCTGTTAGTGTTAGTTAATAGGTAAAGTCAGCAAAATATAAATAGTAAAACTTAATAATATAATTACCTATACTAAACGACACATCAAATGACTTCAGGTTATGGCAGGTAAGGATGAAGGCTTTGCTGGAATAGCAGGGATTAGCCGCAGCATTAAAGGAGTCACCTACTACAACAATTATGGCGTACGATAACCTCATTCAGAAAAAGGCTTACAATACATTGTTCTTGTGTTTGAGTGTTCGATGCCTATGAGAGATCACTAAAGAGAAGACTGCAGCATGGATTTGGAAAAAGTTAGAGACTTTATACATGATAAAGTCTTTAGCTAATCATTTGTACTTGAAGAAGAGGTTATACAACTTCAACATGCATTCGAGTAAGAGTCTATTTGAACATATTGATGAGTTTCACAAGCTGGTAGGTGACTTAGCGGCTATAGATACTGCTATATCATATGAGGATCATACATTATTATTACTCAAATCTTTACCATCATCTTATAATAATTTTGTGGAGACTTTGTTATATGTTTGGGTTACTCTGAAGCTAGAAGACGTGCTCTCAAAACTTAATTCTAGGGAACTTCAGAAGATGACGAATGCAAAGGGTGATGGTGGTGAAGGGTTGTATGTGAGGGGGAGATTTGGTCAGAGAGATATGGAGCATGGTACAAATAGTGAGTGGTCAAAGTCACAGGGAAGAAGCAGCATACTCAAATGTTGTATTATTACATTGATTATGGGATAATACATGTAGGTATTAGCCAAGTTTATGATAATTTAATGTTTTGATTTGTTTATTTTGATTGTTTAATCTTTTGTTGCATGTGATTATGTTTGTCATTTCATACCCGTTTATTGCTAGATTAGGTTTTCATCTATTCATTCAAACCTGATATAGGATTATAGAATATAAGAGCTGCCAACTGTAACCGTAGTCTGGGCTATAGGCTAGAGTCTGGGATATATACTACATACAGATTATCTATATAACTGGATCAATAGGACTAGAAATAAAAAATATGTTTCTACTTTTGGTTAAGTGAATGGTAGACTAAGGTATCTTAGGACTACAAATAACGTTTTGTTTTTTTGTAGTTTAAGTGGATTGTAAAAAACTAGTATATAGATAACAATTGGGCATAATTTGGTAAAACACCTAATGAGCTAGGTTTCATTATTCTCACCTAGATAAATTATAATCAACGATGTGAACTTTATATTCGGGTTTGGTAATTGTGACAGGATTAATCCGTAACTTTATAACCTAGTGTATTAGGAGTAACGTACCACCTAGCTTTTGAATGATATACGCACAAACGAATGTAGTACAATCATTGCACACATTGTCATTCATACATTTTATTGAATTAACTTGGGTAATACGTATTCCTTATCATAAGTTGCTTGAACTCTTTTTTATCCAATTGTTTATTGCTTGTTTACTTACTTGAAGGTGTGTGTTATCTGTCTTATTTATCGCTTTATTAGTTTAGATTAAATCAAAACTCGTGCCAGTGTCTCAGGCTAAAAACCCCCCTCTTTGCGTTAGTTTAGGTTTAATTAGGATTAATTAGTTCAAACATTAGATAACTATAATACTAGTAGATTAAGTATTAACGCTCACTCTTAGTGATCGACACCTATTAGCCAACAAAAAATAACTCGATCGGGACACTGCTGTTAGTGTTAGATTATACAGGTAAAGTCAGCAAATTTATATATAGTAAAACTTGATAATATAATTACTATTACTAACACGACATATCAAAGGTTCAGCGTTATGGCACGGTATCGGATGAAGGCTTGTGGAAATTGCAGGGATTAGCCACAGCATTAAAGGAGTCACCTACTACAACGATTGTGGCATACGATAACCTCATTCAAAAAAGGCTTACAATACATTGTTCTTTTGTTTGAGTTGAGCTTTATTGATTGACACGTTCATACCCCCCTACCTTTTGTAGCTCGTTCGATGCCTACGAGAGATCACTCTAAGGAGGACCGACTGCAGCAAGGGATTTGGAAAAAAAAAGTTAAAGAACTTTATACATGATAAAGTCTTTAGCTAATCGTTTGTACTTGAAGAAGAGGTTATACAGCTTCAACATGCATTCGAGTAAGAGTCTATTTGAACATATTGATGAGTTTCACAAGCTGGTAGGTGGTTAGCGGCTATAGATACTACTATATCGTATGAGGATCATGCATTATTATTACTCAAATCTTTACCATCATCTTATGATAATTTTATGGAGACTTTGTTATATGTTTGGGATACTCTGAAGCTAGAAGACGTTCTCTTAAAACTTAATTCTAGGAGCATTTGAAGAGGGTTTGTCCCATATCTAATCACAAGAAATCTCAAGCTAGAAGACGTGCTCTCAAAACTTAATTCTACGAGCATTTGAACAGGGAAGAAGCAACAGACTCAAGTGTTGTATATATCAGTCTAAGGAGCATTTAAAGAGGGTTTGTCCCATATCTAATCACAAGAAATCTCAAGGTTTTGTCAGGAATAAAGATCAGGTATTCGGTTTTGGAGCTCATGAGTATGACAATGCTGATGTTATGATGGTTATGAGTGTTGAAGAGCTGTTAGACTGGATCATAAATTCAGGAGGCTCATACCATATGACATATAAAAGAGATTAATTGTTTTATTTTGAGGAGTATGATGATGGTAATGTACTGTTGGGTGATGACAGGGAGTGCCATGTACGAGGGACAACTAAGGTTGAGTATAGATGAGGGATGGGTCAAGTTTTGTGTTAGACAACGTCAAACATGTTTCGGAATTAAAGCGAGTCTTGGTATCAATGGGTACACTTGAAAAAGAAGGTTTACAGTGAAGATGTAGTCTGGTAAGATCGAGGTTTTAAAGGGTTCACTGGTGGTACATACCCTGGATGGTCAGACAATGGCCAGGAAGACATTAAAGGGTAGGAAGTAGTTAGGAGAATATCAGACAAGGTGGAAGATCAAGACGAGTAATATTCTTGATTCTTGTAATCAGAGGTCTACACAATAATGTATAGAGAGTGACTTCACCAAACATTTAGGTGTTGTAGACAGTAGTAGAATGGGTTAGTTAAGGAGACGAACATGACGTTCTTGGCAAATGTACGTTGTTTTCTGATTTAGCCTGGTATGTCTAAGGTTTTTTGGGCAGAGGATACAACCATGTCTACATAGTGAATAGGTCACCATCATTAGCGATTGGATTTAAGACACCTATAGATATGTTGCGGTTTTTTAGTTGGCTTTCTAGTACTAAGAAAGGGATGCTTGAACCGGTTAAAGTCAAGTGCGTTTTCTTGGGATACCGTAAAGGTATGATGGGTAATAAGCTTTGGAGGTTACATGACGTTACTTCAAAGGTAGTGCTTTACAAGAATATGGGTTTTAATGAAAGTGAGGAATGCAAGAAAACTTTCATTGGTTCTGGAGTAGGTACATGTTCTGTGCAAGTATTATAGGGAGTATAGTTTGACGTAAAACCGCAGGAAGATCGTATATTTGAGGTGGAACCTTAGGGGAATGTCGGTCATGTAGCTAGTTCACAAGAAGTATGATAGGTCTTGTTTATCTTGAATCATACATAATCAACCATGAAAGCTTGGAGAGAATAGTAGAGGATGGCAAGTATTCAAATTTCAAATGTTATTAAAATGGAGGGAAAAAGGAAAATTTTATTACAAGGCATCACCTTCTACTGATGATTAGAAGGGTTATTTATAGGAGAAGGAAGGAGGCTTCCCTTCCTTTATTTTTCTAATGTTTCACTTCTAGTCCCTATTCTTTGGCAATTATGCTATTTCTTACTTTTAGCATAATATACCTTATTACAAACTACTTTATTCTAAACAAAATAAAGACTAATAACTAAATCACATAATCGACACTTTTTATGAACCTAACAATCTCCACCTAAGGGTCGATTATTCTGGGGGTTCTCTTCATGGTCCAAGTGGTCTTTCATTCACATACATCTCCCATCTTCTCATCTAATTTCGATACTTCAATCTTACTTAAATCTCTTCTTCAAACAATTTCAGATACTCAACTTCTTCATTGGTGAGATCTCTTTGAATATATCCATACTTAACATCATTATTGTAACTCTTTAATCATTCTAATACTCTGTTTAGCGTTGCATCACAAAACTTATGAATCTCTGAATGTCTCATCACCCTTTTCTCTTTCTTGCTATTCTTGTATATGACTCTATGCATGGGCTCATAGACGATGGAGAACATTTTGTGTTTTTCAACTCCTGTGAAAGATATTGTTGGTGTAGTGAGATTAACTTTCTGTTGATAACTTTCAATTCCAATTTGAAAATCATGTACTCTTTCCCATATCACTAAACTTCTGATGAATACTGATAAAGACCATAGCAATCTTGTTTCTGCATAGTTAGGTACCTTGCCATTCATAATCAACAAATACATGTCCTCAATATCGTTCTTATTGAGATTCTTGTAATCAGGCTCGGTAATCGACACTATATACTTATTAGCTCTTCTTGCAACTATCTATGTGATAAACTTGTGTTCATGACCCAATTCCCAGTACGTCTTGATAACTTGAATGATCTTTGAGTTCGAATAAATCAATTCCTTTGGTTTTCCAGGCTCTTTTTGTTTCCTTATGTAGAACATCTTTGCATGAGGATTCTTCCAATGTTCAACACCATATCGAGCATAAGGATTAAATTTCTTAACATACTTATTCACCTATCTGGAAGTTCATTCTTCGATATCATCATCATTCAAGATAATTGCAGGAAACTTGTGAAGTGACACTACTATCTTCTCAAGCCCTGAACTTCCTTTCTTCAGATACAAAAGGTCTTGATTTATAAGAGATAGTGGTGGAGCTTCAGGATATCTCTGACAACTTTAAACTAAAGGTGTGGTCTTTCGTGGAAGCGGAGAAACAACGATTTCCTTTCTTCTTTCCCAAACAATGTCACTTTTTAGGAAATTCTTCATCTGATCAATGTGATATTGATGCTCATCTCCTGAAGTACATCTTTATCTCAACATCTCATTAACTATTTTCATTAATTTTGCTTCATCAATTGTCAGTGATACTTATTCCATAATATCTGGTGAAATTTGCTTCGTTGGTATTTCATCATCATCTGAAGCATAAGACTCAGTCTAAAAATCATAATCGTCTTCTTGCTCTTGATTTCCTGAAGTTGATGGACCTTGTTCATTTCCATTGACCTGTCCAGACGATGACTCTCCAGACACATATGTTTCATACTCAGAAGTCTTCTACCGCTTTGCACGATTCTCCCCCTCAGGATGAGCATCATCATGAGGATCGTCATGATCTCTTGGGCGAACGACAGAAGTTCTACATGTAGTTTGTGGTACCTGAAGACTCTCAAACTTCATCCGAAGTGCAAGCCATATTGCTATGTATTGTTGCTGCAACTGAGGATCGTTTTTCATAGAAAGATACAGTTGATATTGTTGTTCTAGAACAAAGGGTGTTTGTGATTGAACTGGATGAACATAAAGAATATGTCCAGACATATAACCTCTTACGTCGGCGAATGACAGAAGTTCTACATGTAGTTTGTGGTACCTGAAGACTCTCAAACTTCATCTGAAGTGCAAGCCATATTGCTATGTCTTGTTGCTGCAACTGAGGATCTTTTTTCATAGAAAGATACAATTGATATTGTTCATCTGGAACAGAGGGTGTTTGTGATTAAACTGGATGAACATGAAGAATATGTCCAAACATATAACTTCTTACTAACGTATCAACTTGAGAAGGAATGTGATTATCAATAGCTTTCTGAATTTGTAAGGAAATTTCATCATGTATATTCCCACGCTCTTGTAAAATAGCTTTAGCAATCATCCGTTCCATCTCTTCTTTAGTCTTTGTCTTTCCAGAATCAGCCCTTCCGCAACATACACTGGAACTTGATCTCGAACCTGCTCAGGACTTGCTTTTTAACTTGAGGAACTTGCTTCTTGACTTGCTCCTTGATATGCTTATCTACCATAGTGGGTAGTGATTCAACCATTACTTCCTGGAGATGATCAGCAAGAGTATCAAATGACTTTCTTGACAAGAACTTTGCTCTCAAATGTTTAAACAAATATCCATAACGTCCCTATAACTCCTGAAAGAAACTGTTGTAACATTTGAAGCGAGCAGGTTTGGCTTTGAATAATGATAGAAGTCAGTTTGTGGTAGATAACTTGATGTTGAGTGAACTTGATGATGGTGTAGGTGTAGTATCAGTTTTCGTCAATTCCTGGAGTTTCTCAATTTCAGTATGAATCCTAAGAGATCTAATTGGTGTGGGGGATGGTGTACTCCTAGACTCCTTTACAATCTTCCCTTTCTCCCTTTGCTTTAATTCATACACCTCATCAGTTATTTCCTCTTCTTCTTCATTAACATTCACAGGTATTACAACATTAGTAATCTCCGCCTCCGGACTTTCCTTATCACTCCTGTGCTTTAACCTAGTGTCGGGAATATTTTGATCGTTATTCTTAGGGATTGGACTATCATCAATAACATTTTTGGTGCGTCCGCCATCTTTTTAATTTCCTCGGATGCCAAGTGCTTGTTCACCAGTTCCACATTTTCTCTAGCTTCTTGCTCCTCTCGACTTTTGTGCTCAGCAAGACTTACTTGTAGTGTGTCTTGTAAAATCATCTCATTTGCTTTATCAACTGTTGGCACTAGAGCTGGTGAAGTAAGACGTGTGGATCTCCTTTGAGGAATACAAAAACGAATCACGGTTGATCATTTTGTAGCACTTGACTATCCTGCATCCACTTTAGGGTTATGTGACCTAGGGGCGCTAGGTGTCCTATGCGTTCCTTGGGTAGACTCAGTCGTCTGTGACTGAGTCAGAGGAACATCTATCCCAAATACCTCCGCATACATCCGATAATGCTTTGTGTGCTTCATTTCTTCTAAGATCATCCAGTCTGGAATCTTCATTCCAACTCTGTCTTTGTGTCTTTCATATTGTGATATGTGTCACTAGCACTCCTTGAGATCTTAGGAAAATTAGTCATGTAATGACTAATGATGATCTTAGTAAATCGGGGATAAGGAATCGAAGATGTTGGATGATGAAGAGAATAATGAAGTCCTTCCCATTGTAGCTCCGCATAATCAACATGAATGTTATTGATAAAGCAATACATTATTTGCATTATCTGCAACGGTGGTTGATCCCATCCAGTTACGCGTGTTGTCAAGCATTTGGAAAATATTTTGCACAACGTTTGCCATGGCTGCAGAAGACCAGTTGTCTTAAAGCTTGATGATGTCTTCAGCTCCATTGTAAATCCCAATTCATTTTTGTAGAATGGAACCATGTCTAAAAATGATGGTGGTGGCACGAAACTGTCATGATTGTTGTCAGTTGCTTGTGGTAGGTGAAAGATTGTTCTGAAGTCATCCAGTGTAAGAGAAAGCATTTTCTTGTCAAGCATAAACGTGAGCCTATACTTTGATCCGTCTTCCTTCAACGTATGCCAGAATTGTGCCATATAGATCCAAGGTACTGATGAGGAAGCTGCAATGCTGAATCGTAACGGATGATCCTTGATGATATTCATCAGAATTTTGCTTTCAGGTGGACATTGCACTTGTTCAAAATCAACCTTCTTGTTGGCATCCATTAGATCATATCTCTTGTTTGGAGGACACAATTCGTCTGGATGAACATCAGCTGCATGTTGTTGTTGTGCCATGATGATTACTGAATGAATGAAATGAAGATGTTAGGTAACAAACAATCCATTTGACATTTTTGTCTTTTTCCACTCTGTCTGTTTTATATGTTCTGGCAATTCTTTTCGAACATATTTTTGATCAGTTTGTTTCTCATGTGCTCGTTCTTGCTTTTTCTAGCACATGCCATACGCTTTATTCGAATTTTTCTTTTGATTTATCATTTTTGTGTGTTCTGGCAATTCTTTTTCGAACACACTTTTGATTTGCTTTTTCGCGTATGGATTTAGCTCTCTCTGTCTGTTTTTGAATATCCTCACAAGAAATTCTTTGTGACATGATACTCTTTCAAGAAAGATGAAGATTTCTCTTTTGATTCTAATCAAGACGCTTTTATGAAAACTTAAAGAGAAATCATACATCTTCTTAAAATCGTTTTTATGAAAGAGTACCATTTTGACACTAACAGATTTTTGAGAACTTTTTCAGAAATCATGTGACAAAAACTTTTCGTATAACATAGAATCATTCAATCACAAATCCACAACTGAATGGTCACTAAGTCACTCACTCCTCATTCTGTTCATTGCAGAAAACGGTCGAAACCGGACATGACTTAGACCACTTAAACAATTGAGACTTGGATTTTTCAGATTCAAGTTATAAAAACTTTTTCACTTTCATTTTTTGTCATGAATCCTAAACAATGAAGACAAACACATCTAATTCAATAACTGAAAGGTCACTAAGTCACTCACTCCTCATTCTGTTTATTGTAGAAAACGGTCGAAACCGGACATGACTTAGACCACTTAAACAATTATGAATAGACTTATTTGACTCATAGCTTAGAATGCATTAAAACTTGTTTCCTTTTGCACAATCATTTGTCGTTTTGAAAAACACATGAGAGACTGGTCATTTTTTTCACATACATTCAAGCATTAATCATCATAAGCATTTACTAATCCATAAATCTCATTTTACTGATTTTGACTTTTGACTTATTGATTTTACCAAGTTTGACTTTTTGACTTTTTCTGAATTTGACAAATAGAGAATAAAAGTAAATCCCTTTGACTGATTAAAAAACTAAACTTGATCTATTTAAGTTTTATGAAACTTCAATAACAATACAGTCAAAGTAAACTCGATAAACATCAAACTCGATAAACACCACTCTTTTCGAGTTTCATTTTTAGCATCGAATTTATTATGTAGGGCCATTTCTAAACTATTTTCACATATTTCCATATAATCATTGATTATTATAGTCCTAGATCCTAATCATTTATCACAAACTCGATAAATCATAAACTCGGTAATCATCAAACCTTATCGAGTTTAAACTCGATAAGTCAAAACAGATTCCATATGTATATCCACTTACGTTTGATCAAGAAAATGATTGTAGTCGTTATAATGAACTCAGAAAACGTTTCTTGGATTTTCTTCTCAAACTCGGTTAATGGACTCAGTGAAAATAAAAGATAAAAATAAGGGTTTTTACACTATAGGGTCATCATACTTTTATAAAATGTTGGTTTCAGTTAATGTACTTTTTTTGTCTATTCAGGTCATTGCACTACTTATTAGTTATTTAAAATTCATTAAACTTTATAGAAATGTCTGTTTAAATAATTTGGATGGCTAGTTACTCATCTAACTCTAATGACCCCTCATGACTTGGATGCCATGTCACTTTTTATATGTACACGTCAGCAAAATTAGCCACGTCATTACATGATGTCCACCTCATGCTCTCATCAATTAAAGACAAATTAGGCCTTGCAAGTTTCAATGTAAAATCCCCTAATATCCAGACGAATGTAAAATATCATGATTGTGTAGGCGTGGTGATAGAATATTATTTTCTTCAATGTTTCCACTTTCTGTTTGAATTATTATTTCATGCTTGAATGTGTATCATTGTAGAATTTAATTGTATTCTGCAACACGATTATATTTTGTTGTGATGATCAAAGTTTTATTTGATTATTCTAGATGCTAATTAGTTATTGGTCTTTGTTTTGATGTTGATATGTATTTGATGACTACAAGTTTATGTAAAGGCTATGCCTAACATATATAAAAGTATTGCTAAAAAAAACATATATAAAAGTATTGTTTTATTGTAGAGAATATTATTGTTGTTATGTAACAGGTGCCTAGAATACTCAATCAAAAAGTGCAAATGCAAAATTTTAATATCAAACCAGTTAACTTTGAATGAAAAGTGTTATATTGGAGTTGCAAACTAAACTGCTGCATAATACAGTATATATATCTTTCATTTAAATTGTTGCAACATATTCACAACCAAAACAAAATTAAACTATAAAAACTTAATAAGTAACAAGATTTCCCTACCAAATTGGTCCATGGAAAGCAAAAAGGCATTGTATAGTAGTCGCATATAAAGCAAAAGGCGCTACAGTGTGCATTTATTCAGTAAATGGAAGTCGGTAACGATAATTGGCAACTCCACATTGACCTTATGTGCCATGGAGAGTGGGACCTTATCGAGAAGCCTGGGTACTGTTGGACTCATGCTTCATAAATAATTGTTATTGAGACGCTATCTGACAATAGTCAATTTTCAACTAAAACGATGGTCAGAACATAGTCTATCATTTTGATACACCTAATGACACTTCTGAACATCTGAAAATCACTTTGACAACGCCTTATTTACCATTATCAGTAGACCACTTTAGAAAGCCTTATTTACCATTAGACCATACAAAATATGCTCCAAAGACTTGATTCATGCCTCTATATTCTTGGATACAAGAACCTGCACACATACGATTTTCTCAGATGACCTAACAAAGCAAACAAGACTTTAGCTTTGACGGGATCCTAGTAGCAAACTTCAGCAGCCTTGCGAACTTCAGTCTGGGCTATGCCAACAGTAACAAGTTCATGAACAAGTTTTATCATCTTCTCATCAATCAAAGAATCATATTTATCAGCATTTACAGTTAAACCAGGAGCAGCAATACCATACTTTGATCTACAAATACATTTGTCAAGCAAAAATATTATTTGTTTCACTCTGTCTACTAAATGCGTCACTAGGGACCATGGACATTCTTGTGGTGATACTGGGGACCATTTGTTTCCAACCAAAACATAATTAAACCATAAAACCTTAATATGTCCTGGAACAACAATGCTCATCAACTAAACTCTTCACTTGGAATGATCTCTCTTTTTGCATCCATGATGCCCACATTCTATAAGTGTATTCTGGTTTTCCATCTGCATTTCTACTACATCTTGTAAGTAGCCTCTTTCCATCATTTACTTCATAATAAAGTTTGTAACCATTAGAAAGAGCAAAATATGTCAAACATCTTTTTAGTTGGTCTGTCCCTTCAAATCTTTCACCTAAAACCGGTCTCATTAATTTCCATTTAGTTTTTGGATCATGAATAGGCCAAAGTTCACCCAATCTATCTTCATCTTCAGGATTCATTTCATCATTAAGCACAACATTCTTTTCAACATACTTATCTTTATCTAGTCCTTTAAAAATCGTAGCCAAGAATGCATCATCAAACATGACGGGTATTTTCTTCTTATTCTTAGGTTCTGGTTTTTGGGTTCTTACGCCTACTATTTCATCTTCACCATCAGATAGGTGATCAAGGGATGCAGTGTCATCCTCGTCAAAACTATAAATGTCATATATATCATACTCATCTTCATCACTTCCACTATGATGATTGTCTTCTATTATTCTATCATCAAAGTCGAACTTAGAATGAGCCATATAGACATCAATTTCCCCATCATTCTTAAGAGCATATTCCCTTAAATTACGCATACCAAAATCATTTTTTAAAGACCTCAAACCATTCTTTAAATCAAGACCAGGTACAACAAAGTACAAAGCATTGCTCATAGCATGACTTATGGTCTCTAAATAAGTTACAAATGCTGAGTAATCCATTGCATGTATATCGACATTGTCAAGTTTGGAAACCATATCAAATTCATATTTTAGAGGGTTTGCTTCAAATACTTCACCATGGTGAAAATTTATACGTACAAGAGTAGAACAAGATGAAGATGCCATCTATGAGAACAAGAAAATATAGAGCATAATTTTAACAAAAAAAGGTGTAAATTAAGTAACAAATTAGATGTATTACCTTGTGGATATAGGAACGAACTACCAGATGATGTATTCTTTTGTTCTTGAATGTTGAGCCGTATAAATAATTAGAAGTGTAGGGAACCAAATAATCACTCTACTTCACCATGATGAACCAAGAAAATAAGATAAGAGAAAGAGAAGAATAGTAGGAAGAAGTTAGAGAGAGTAAGTAAAGAGAAAAAGAGGAATGTTTGAATTCTTGCAAATGAGAGAAATACAAATAAAAACCAACACCCTCTCCATCCTTGGAGAGGGGTATTTATACCACAAGAGTGGCCGGCCTCTTTAGCCTTTCTTGGGCCGTGTGGATTTGTCTAATGGGCCAGGCTCGGGTTAAATTGGGCTTAAGCCCGCAACGTATACAATATTACCTTACATAGAACGAGCCCGATACCCGTAACTAGCCTATTACAACATATATTAAATAAAGATCGTGCTTCTATGTTTAGTAGCCGAGCTTCCTTGTTCGACTCAATATTTTAAGGCTAACAATCTTCCCCCGGAGCGAGGCTTCCTGCAGATTCTGAGCTTCCATGTTCAAAAACATATTTTGAGGCTAACAATCTCCCTTAATGTGTGGTCTTCGAATTCTTAAGGTGAGATCTTAAATCTTGCTTCCTTGAACTTCTTGAGATTGCTTTATCATTGAGTTATTGAATCTTTGGTCTTTATTATGTTGTAGGCTTGTTCCTTCATGCTATGTGATCTTTGATCTTGAGCTTTTGTCATTGTCTTTCGACTTTGTCTTTTATTCTTAGATCTTTAAATCTTTTCCTTGTTTGTCTTTATCGTCATTGCCATCTTGCGATCTTGTGTCTTGACCAACATGCTCAAACTTTTCATCTTCTTGAAAGCTCTCTAATAATCTCCCCTGAAGCTTGGTTTCTTAGGAGGGATCTTTAATATCAGAGTTTGTGAATGTCTTTGTCTTTAATTCTTAAGCTTTCTTGATTCTTAAATCTTGATGCTTATAGTATGTCTTTGTAGTTTGAGCATGTGGTAGTGAATCTGACTCTACTGGAATGAGGCTGCAACACCATCGTTTGTACCTGCATTTCAATGTTAGTGATAAACAACAGATATATACGAATATGGCTTTGTTATTCGTTGAGATTCAGTTGCATTAACCTCTGGTTTTGTGAGGACCGTTTAATAGTATAAATACTATACATGTGATCAGGTAGGTTTAATTTAGAAGAACCTTCTTGACAGGGTTTCCAGCTCAAAGTGTTAGATCCTCTAACGCAGATGCATTAGATTCACCGTACTTTCTTGTTCTTAATATCGGAACGTCTGTAAAGTCAGACAACACGATAAAAGTTAATCATATAGTTATATAATTATCTTTCTGCATTGATCGTCAATTCATTTACCTAGACCAAATTGATATCCATTGACACACAAAGCTTGTCTATAGAATGCTCATAAGTCACCTACCAATAGCTTGTTTGATGTTGGCTCCAAGAAGAGTATTTCTCTACATCTTCACAGTGAACATACTTAAGTTATCATTCAATGTTCTGGCAAAATCATTAAGGATAATGCGTAGAACTCTCTGTTACCCAGCTTTATGACCTTGATGAGTTCAACAAGTGTTTGTAATGGAATGTGTCCTATATTGAGAATTATCTTCTTTATTAGTCTCTTTCTCAAGGACTCGATTATAGCGTTTTGGTTTTTCTACTCGGATAAGGCTGGATCAGAACTGCCACCTATATAATACACAACTAATCTCGCGTGAGAAAAGTCAATAGAAGTCGTGAGTATCTCCGTGAGCAAATAAGACAAATATCTTTTATTGAGAGAACTTGAATGGCATGGGAAGGGTTGTGTCATTGCATCCACTAGTCCCATGATGTCAATTCTTCAATATCAGAATATTTCATCTCTTCATGAAAACTGATAAGATTATTTATAGACCGCGGTTTCTGACAAAATGATTTTTAGAGGCTGCTTTCTTTAGACCCTTTATCCATACACTTTTCTTTTCATTCTCAACACCCTTTAATGGCTTACCAAGAACGTCATCATTAACACCTTGTTGTGATTGTTCTAAAGTGTTAGCTCAATCTTATCGTGCATACATTATTCCCTTATTTTCATTCATCTCCAATCATACCTCAGGGCTGCTATTTCTAACTATGGATTATCCTTGGGTAGATCCCTCCGGTTCTGGTTGGATCATAGGACTGATTCCTAACTTAACCACCTTATGACTTTAGAATCGTTGTGAAATTAAGATGTTGTTGGGTATTAACAATCGATCAACCATTAAAACCTTTGAATTATGCCAAAATCTCAATATCCGACATCACTTTAGGCATTTTGAGCTCATTAGATCCACATTTTAATTACATTTCTCCTTTTATTTTAAATACTAATTCACTTAGTTTTTGAAATACCATGTGATTAAAATTTGTCATGAAAATTTTGTGGAGAAAACTTTTATACTTAGCATGCCAAAATAGTTTTCTGTTTGCTCCCCGTCAATTTTACGTATGTTGGACACCAAAAAATGATACCAAGTTGTAAAATGAATATAAAATTGAGGGTTAGCATTATTGAGCACATAATTTTGAAAGATTATGAATTGCGTCATTCAGCTAGAATTCTTAAAATTAATGTCGTCAGCCACTAAATCGATCATATAACCTACAATCTATTGAGTAGTATATATTATATGACAACAGTTTGTTATTAAGAGATTTTTGATAATGTTTTAACAAAAAAAAAAAAAAAAAAAAAAAAAAATAAATACATAAAATGTCGTGTTCTATGGATGTATCAAATCATTAAAATCTTGTTTTTTTGACATAACAAACTCCCCCTTAAACATTTGACATCATTCTTGAAAACTGTAACACATTCCAATGTAGAAGAATTGTCTTGTAACACTTTATTGAGGATGGACGTGTGAACATACAATTTTGAAAGATTATGAATCGTCAATAGAACCTAGAAATACTTGAAAAATTGAGTGTTCCACAAAACTTTTGAAAAATATCATGTCAGAAGACTTCTCTTCTAATACTAAGGATAAGCGCACTGAAGCGTACACTCTCCTTTGTCTTTCGGGTCCGAGTTGTAATCTGAGAGCAATTACAAGTCATAAAGAAAAATAGAAATGACATGTTTTGAAAGCATTTGAAACTCTTGCTCGAACTTCATTTACACGCATCGTGACGATGTTTAAATCAACATTTCTAGGTACTAAAATATTATCGATTCCACGAGACATGTCGAGAAGATTCTTTTTTAGAATTATTTGATTTTTTTGAATTTTGTTATTTTCTTTATTTGAAATTTTATATTTTTTGTATTTGGTTTTAATAGGTTTTATATTTTGTATTTTTATTACAAAAATTAAAATAAAGTAAAGTAAAAATAAAAAAATCAAGAAGTAAGTTAAACTTCGAATCCCCTAGAGAGATATCAGTAGGTATCTCTTGTAGCAACGCTATCCCATATAATCGAGTCTCCCAGAATCCCATGTCTTATGTCCATGTCTTGATTTCTTTCTTTCTTAAATTGAAAGGAGGACATTTACTCAAATCAAGATTTTTGTCGCTCCTGAACATTTATGGATGTACTGCACTTGAACTCAAGAGTTTGATCATTCTTAAGATAAGGATATATGTATTGAACCATGTGGGGGTCACTTGTCAACCTTGTTTTACTAAGATTCGAATATCTTTCCTGTAGGAATCCACCTAAGACCAACAGTTTTGAAATTTTGGCCCATAGGTTTTCCACCTAAGATAAACTAGGAGTCATTGGGTTTTCCTCAGCACAGGAAAGTCTTTTGATTAAAAATCTTGTCCTTTTGGGGATATGTTATTTCTGGTTTGATTGCAACACTTATTTGCTCTACGAGTTTGTTTCTGTTCGTTGTCTTATTGGATGGAACCTTAGCAAGCGAGTTGATCTGATTCAAGAATTTTGTTACACAATGATCATGATTTGCATTAAAGACACATTTCTGACATGTCGAGCAAACAAAATGTTTGGAGTCAGAAAAAAATTTTGGAATTCCTAGAGTGTCTGCAGCAGTAGTCTTCGTCGTTACGCAACTACTCTTAGATGCAGGCCCTAATTCCTAAATTTTGGTTATTGATCCTAGTTTTTGGTTTGCTACCATTAGTTGTGCTTTGTGATCTAGCATAAGGCATCACACTAGGTCTTGAATTCCTACCACTTTTTTATGTTTGTTTCTTAGCTTCCTCTAGGTAGTGATTATGAACCATGTCATTTGAGCTATACCTAGATGATCTAGGTGTAATCATGTGATGAGGTTTTGCAAAAGCATATTCTCTTTCCCTAGGCAAATAATGTATAATGACTGGTTTTGGTAAATTGTTGTTCACATCAACTTGGGAGGCAAACTGTGGCTTTGAAATTCTAGGTCGCTCAAACTTAAACGCAGTCAGTTGTCTAACAACTGATTGGTTTCTATATGGTTGTAAAACCGGTTCCCAAGATGAATGTTCTTGCAAACTAGTATTCACACTATTCCCATGTTATTTTTCCAACTCATTTTTTTAATGCTGCAATTGCAAACCCTTTTTCTTAAAGTTGAGCTTTGAACTCAGTGTTTTTAGCAATCAAAGAAGTTGTGTGTTCTATAGTCTTAGCTCTTGTTGTCTTGATAGAATCATACAGTTCTTTGTAATGCTTTTTCAACGACTCATTTTCCTTAAGTAATTTAGCCACTTTATGTTCAATTCAAATGTTTATTGTTTCAATTACATCAATTCATGTTTTTAACCTTAAGCTTCATTACTTTTACATTCAAAAATTGACCATTTTTGGCCCTTCTTTCAAAGCTTGATTTTGATATTTAAGTTCAAGTATTAACATCAATGTGCTTCCATTCTTAAAAAAAAATCTTTTGAAATTTGGGACAAATGGTCTTTTTAAGACAAATTTTTTCAGAATTCAAGAGATAGATTTGAGAGTTTCAGTTATCTGGTTAATCAGTTAATTTAGCAGCAAAGGACATTTGTCATGACCAATTATTCAGCATTCTGGGTCAACCTCATCAATCATTATTAATTCAAGGTTGGCTCAATATGTTGTTGTCCTGTAGCAAAGACATTGATTTTAGAAGTCGTTTGTACCTCAGCCATTGGCTCTTCATCATATATGGGTCTGATATCTGCATCATCAGCATGTACATCATTTCCTGATCTACTACTTGTATCCTGCTCTTTCGATTCTATCCCACTGCTTTTTGTGTCAACCAAACTATCATCTAATGCTTTACTCGTATCAACCTTTTTTCTGTTGTCTGCATCTGTCTTTCATTCACCCAACTGTCATACTCTCTTTTATGTAGTGCTCTTTTATCAATCGACTTCTTAACAGATTCCATCTGTTGGATCAGTGTATCATGGATTTCTAGAATCTCGAGTTGAGTGTATTCTAGAAAGTAATTGCGTGTCATTATAACATATTCATCATCCAGATAAATCTATGACTTGATGAACATCTGAAAACTGTGTCTCGAGTACTTTAAAAGCAGCCATGGATCCAATCTCTTAAAATTCTTCTTTGTCAAGTTGCTTTTCTAGTTGATCCATGTTTAGGAACATTGTGCATGTAAAAGTCTCTACATCCTGACCAAAGAGTGTCGCAAATGTGCGTTTGAATCCACACTCGGTTCGAGTTCCTTTTAAGTCGTTGTTTGAAAGAAGCTTGAGGTATGAATGAAGTCGTCGAAAAGATACCATGCAACTCTTTTCGATTTGTCTTAAATTTGTTGCATTTGTTATTCTTCCGAATCTGAACACGAAGGTAAAGTATCTTTCGTTTCCATTTAACCAAAAATTGTGAAGTGAAAATGATTTGTAGGATCTTAAGTAGGTAAAGTGATTGTTGTTTATGGATTTGAAACAATAACGTGCATAGGGATTTTACAAATCTATGATTTAAACCGAGAAAATAAGCAACTTTTTTAGGATTTTACTAAATCAAGAAAAAACCACGAAACAATGATTAATTGTTGTTGAAATCATTGTAGTAGAAGTACTTGAGCTTTGTTTGGGAGGTGAATGGGGTGATGGGGCGGATGCTTAAAAAGACTAACGGTGCAATAACGGTTAACTTTGAAGGGTTAAAGGCTGAATTATAAGTAATAAGGACTAACGATGCAAAGGAGTATTAACTTGAAGGGTTAATAAACAAGGAAAGGACGAATGTGAATTTGTTTTAAATTCTAGGGACTAAAGTTGCAAATTGCGAAATTTAATTAATAAAACAAACGTGTTCCCCTCCATTTTCGTGCATCTCTTCCATTTAAACCTTTGTAAAATGATAACGATTATGTTTCTTTCTTGCGGAATTGTATGATTATCGTCGGTAAGAAATGAATATACCACGATGATCGAAACAAGTTCATGATCGAAATGATGGTAATTAGAAGACCTGTAATTAATCGAAACACGAAACTAAAATATCCGAAATGACTCGAAAATGATTATAAATTCCTCCTGATAAATTGCTTAATCGCCTCCCACGCAATGTTGTTTAATCGCCTTGCACTAGTGATTTCTTAATCGCCTTCCACACGATGATGTTTAATCGCCTTGCACTAGTGATTGCTAACTCGCCTCGTGCTTGACATTGTTAACTCGCCTCATGCACAAGTTGTTAACACGCCTTCTAGTGAAACTGTTAACTCGCCTTGTACATGAATTGCTAACTCGCCTTCTAAACCAAGATGTTAACTCACCTTCTAAACTAAGATGTTAACTCGCCTTCAACAGTGATGCTAACTCGCCTCGTACAAGTGATGATAACTCGCCTTGTACTAGTGATGATAACTCGCCTTGTTAAACTTGTTGATAATTCGCCTTCTTCATTCCAAAATGTACTATCGTCCTTGCTTCTTGTCTTTTTGCAGAAACAACAAAACCGAATCGTCCTTCTTCCTATAATCGTGGATCTTGTCTTTGTTTTGTCTTCAACCGTGGATCACAAGAGTGAAAATAAGCTAACTCCAAAAAGCTGAAATATGCTTGTTTAACCCAGAAAATAAGCTCTTAAAATGAGCTCCGTTTGGCACAAATAAGCTACTGAAAGTTAACAACAATAAGCTTTATGAAGCTGTGACTTCAAGAACGAGCAAGTTGCGACCTTTAACAAAGAAGCTATCTAAAGTGTTGAACATCAAAGTCTAAAGCTTTTTGAATGAAAGTTGAAAAGAAGTAAAAAAAACTCAAAAACAAGTGATGATACCGTATTTCATATCCACTCTCTCTTTTTTTCAAATAAAGAGACAACAACAAAGCCTAATAAAAAAGTAAGTCAAGAAGCTATGGAACTCTCGAAACTAAAAATAAACCGTGAGACAATAAGTTCAAATAAGCTAGAACCATATACCACAACTTAACACAAAACCCACCCCTGGCGATTGATACCAATTTTAGGAACCAAGATATTAATTTCACTTCACCATGGAACCAAGAAAATAAGATAAGAAGAGTATGAAGAAGAGTATAGAGAGGAGTTTAGAGATAGAAAGTAAGAAAGAAAAAGATGGTTGATTAAACTTGTAAAAATACAAATGAGACCAACAACCTCTCCACACTTGGAGAGGGGTATTTATACTTAAACCATGTGTCGGCCTTCTTGGGCTTTGTTAGGCCAAATGGTATTTTATCTTGGGTCAGGCTCGGGATTACTTTGGACCTTAGTCTAAAACACGTACAATATTAGATTAATTAACGAGTCTGATACCCGTAACTTAACCTATTACAACATATATTTAATAAAGACCGAGCTTCCATGATTAATAGCCGAGCTTCCTTGTTCGACTCAATATTTTGAGGCTAACAGTTAGATTATTAATAAATATAATAAATATACAATTATATTATTATATAGTAATTATATATCATAGACTAGTCAGTTGGTGTACGCATCCAAATGACTTGTACATAGCATGCAGACAAGGAAACATATTCAGCCTCAGCAGTAGACATCGCAGTACAATCTTGTTTCTTTGAACTCTACCTCATGAGCTTTTCACCTAAAAATTATAATCCTCCTGATGTGCTTTTACAATTATCTTTGCATCCTGCATGGTCCGCATCTGAATATGCAATTAGTTCAAATCTGGGATCCTTCGGATACCATAGGCCCATGGTTAAAGGAGTGACTTAGGTACCATAAAGATCCATTAAAAGAACCTCTTTGAGGTGTTTGACACGTAGACTGCTTGATAACGAGCACATACAAAAGTACATAAGCAAATGTCTGGACATTTGGAACTGATAGGTACATTAGTCCCTCCTATCATGAACCGATGATACGTCGTCTGATCAGATAGGATGCCATTGTAAATTAGCATCTAGTCTTTCAGTTGCCCATAAGGAGTGCTCATTGAGACACACTCATCCAGACATGGATCTTAACAACTCGATATCGCATATTGGGTGGACTGACTTATCAATATTCCACGAGGGAATTGAAGAACTTGAAGTCTCACAAAAGAACTTTAGGATCACCCATACATGACCGACATTGTCACAATTATTTTTCATAAGATTTTGCAAAACGTTTATAGAAAGAAACTAGATTTGTATTAATTTATCCAAAAATAATGACATCAACAGGATAAACTTAAAACAAGTAATATGTTCTTTTATCCCCTCTTGACGTCGTGTGAACAAAGTCAGTTCAACAATACCTTTAGTGAACCCATATGAATAGGAAAGAAGACAATTGTCAATAACCATGCATGAGTCTTGCTTAAGACCGTATAGACGCTTTTTTTTCAACTTGTAGACACGTGATCTAGAAATTCTGGGAACACATAAACCCTTCAGGTTGGGCTAGACATAAACCTTCCTCCTAACCAATGACCATTAAGAAAAGAAGCCCGTTTTGGATGTCCATATGAAAGATTGAGATATTCTAAAATATCATCATAAAGCAATAAACATTTCGAAACAAACCTCAGGAACGAGAACAGTAGCAAATGACTCTGTCAAAATCAAATGAGCGGCCTTCTTTCCTTTCCTTGCCTATATCCTTTTTGCCACAAGACAGTTTTTTTTTTTTTTTTTTTTTTTTTTTTTTATATTTTTTCTCGAAACCACAATATTTTTTTACAGCATCACACCTTATTCTTTTCATCCAAGCCATTCAAAGAGCAATGTTATTTTTTCCTTCTCTCTGGTCGTTGGGGAATGAGTTCCCAAACTTGTAGTCTCTCAAATTGATTCAACTCATCTTGCATAGACTCAATCCAACTGTGATCGGCAATAGCTTCTTTTATAATCTTATGGTTTCGAATTGCCTGACGTTAATAAGCAATACCTGCATACCACATAATCAGATTGAAAAAAAAGCATTATGACGATCATTTCCATTACAAGGTTTAGAGATATGGGTCCAAACCAAAAACTTTTTGATCACTAGAGGAATGATCTTTTGTCCAAATGTGAGTTGAGGGTTGTACTTTGTGGAAATTCTGCACATTTGATGGTTCTAGAGCTTCCGTAGAGGATTCAATTTCCTCATGAATTGGAGTATTATATGGAACAAAATCTAGATTGCCATTAAAATCAGCAGAATCTTCTTGATTGAATTCATCAGCGTCTGTCAAATAGATTGGAGAAGTTTGTTCGTCAGATGTAGTTTCAATGGGAGGAGCCTTATGTTCGTCAACAATGATTGAAGATGTGGAAGGTGAGTCTTTATGAAATTGAGTTGATTGTGCAGCGGAATTGATGGGTGTATCAAAAGACCTCTTCTTAAAATATTCTTCAAACATTGGACCAAACAAATTATCCAAATCTTCTTTGGATGGAGTATTTATTATGCCTCCTGATGAAGTATTATTATTGAATCGTTAGAGCACGTGTTCTAAACAGTCATGTTCAGAAGCCATAGCTGTAAGCTCGTCAAACTTGACATAAATGGTTTCCATAATCTTTTTGGTGCGTCGGTTATAGATTCAAAACCCTCTTGATGTTTCCGAATAACTAATAAAAACCCTAATGTCTACTTTTGGTTTCATTTTTCCAAGATCATCTCGGTCATTTGTTGGAATTTTTTTAAACCAAACATGAGCCAAACACATGAAAATACACAAAATAGGGTTTACGCCCGTGGAATAGCTCATAAGGTGTTTTGTTATGTCGTGTATGAATGATTGATCGATTTTGAGTAAAACAAGCTGTAGCCACCACTTCAGCCTAAAGAAATTCAGATAATCGAGAAAAGTTACGCATTGTTCTAGCAGCCTCACAAGATACGATTACGACATTTCAACCACTCAATCTTTGCTAAGCTATGAGCATGTTGAAAATATTTGCATGATGCTAACTTTATTTTTTTCATAATAGCTTTAAGAGTCGCATTTTTAAATTTAGTACCATTGTCAATACGAATCTTGCAAACTTTGGCTTTGTAATTCAATTGAGTTTGAGCAATGAATTTCTTTATGATCTCTGGAGTTTTGTCTTTCGAGTAAAGAAAGTAAACCCATGTATATCCAGAATAATCATCTACTATCACAAGAATATACTTCTTTCCATTGATCGAAGCTACCCTCATTGGTCCGCATAAATCCATATGAAGTAATTTCAATTTGGAGTGATCACTTGGAACCAATTTTGGTGGATTAGAGCTTTCTGATTTTTTCGCTCTTTACACAATCAAACAAGGTGAATCCTATCCATATTAGAACGTATGAAGACCATCAACCAAGTCAAGTCTGGTAAGATCGTTTATGGTACCGAAATTAAGATGTGAGAGTCGACGGTGCCATAACCAAGATTTTGTCAAAGTTGATTTGGATATCAAAAAAACAGGTGAAAAAGCAGCCATGTTAGAAATGGAGATAGTATACAAATTAGATTCGCATCCTCCTGTAAGAAAAGCATCTCCTTCTAAATTTCGCACGTAACATGTCTTGGAACGAAAAGCCACTTCTAAATCACCATCACAAAATTGCCCAACGCTAAAGAGATTATGTCTAAGACCTTCAACATAATATACATGACAAATAGTGATATTGCCATGTATATAATCGCCATAGCCTGTGATTGCTGCAAAATTATCATATCCAAAGCGAACGGTGCCCATGAATACTCAGCAGTGAACGTAATCACGCACACCGTCCATGCTTTGAACAACCACTGTCAATAATCCACAAAACGATCTGGACTACCTGCAAGATAAGAAGAAGCAACACATGGATAAGTGGGCAATTTGACTACCCATTTCTTAACAGAACCCGATGGTTTTACAGTTGAACGTTTATTACGAACATTCGGAGTCGTGTTAACAGGAGACCAAACAACATTTGGTTGTGATTCAAACCATTTTTTCCATATGCGACTTGTTTGAATTTTGTTCTGCATGTATATGCTTAAAGAGTTATCTCACAAATTTCTTTTCTTTGTCTTAGAAGCACTAGAGACCTTATGTTTAGCTTTTGAGATACTTCCTAAATCAATCTTAGGTTTGGAGACCACAGAAGTAGTATCTAAAGACTTAGATTGTGTCAACTTCTCAGAAAACCTAGTCTTAAGAACTACATAAGTAGTGTCTGAAGATTTTAGTGTTCTAGAATTAGTGGAGAAGGCTCTACAATCATTTGAATGCACATTCAATTTATAATTTGCAAGACATTTATCATGACATGGAATAAGCACATTTTGGATACAAGAAACACATAAAAGAGTTTTCGCTTTAGAATCGTTTGCAACATTCACATCAAGATACATTCTCTCTTGGTTTAGGAAAATAACATTTGTAGATGTATAATCTGTTTCTTATTTTTCCTAACATAAACTGCTACTTTCTTTGCTGAATTCTTAGAGTTAGCTAAGACTACTGTTCTTGACATGTGAATCTCTATTCATTGGTCTTCTAACACTATATTCCTCATTCATATCGGTAGAAGATAACCCAGTCTTATAGCCCCTCGTTTGTTTGGATTCTTGGTTTGTGACAAACTCTGTACATGTCCAGGTAGCTATGACATTTTTGGTTTGAATTGGCCCTTCTTTGTTTGTCAGGTGAAGTCTGTAAAGTGACTGGTTTTGACACTACATGTTTTTCTTTAGTTTTTGAAACAACCGTTTTCTTTTGAAAAACTTGTTTGTTTATCGGTGTGACACAAAGAAGATTTTGAGAAACATTTGTCTTGTCAAACTTAGTATTTACAGACTTACCTTTTTCAACAGTTTCCAATCTAGTTTGTAACTCAGATATGGTACTTAAAAGATTCTGATTCTCAGCACGAATAGCACCATATGCATATGTTTTCTCAGAGACATGTTCAATTAATTCATCCATTTCTTTTTGAGATTGAGACCGTGTCTTTTTGATTGAATCGAAAAGCTTTTGATATTCTAATTTTACATTGTCTCGTTCTTTTATCAAAGATTGCACTTGAAACTCCAAAGACACGTTCTCATTCTCAAGTTTCTCCATCTTTGAAATCCAAGAGTAATCAAGAGGATTTGTGTTTTTATTATTCAAAGTTGACTCCCATTTATGTTTTTCTTTTTCATGTTGTAACTTTAATTCAAAACTTGAATCTCAATGGAATTCTTTTTTATTTGTTCAATTTCAGCATGTAAGGAATTATCTACGCATTCATGATTTAACAACACACTTATTTCTACTTCATGCCTGAGGGATGCTTCCAAAAGTTGATCTTTTAAAAAATCATTTTGCTTCTTTATTTCACAAAGTTCACTTTCTGTAGACTCAAAAACATCTTTCATTTCTTTTATATCCCTTTAAAATAGCTTCCTAAAGAATTCAAAATAGAACTGCAACTTGTTAACAATCGATTTGACTTGATCTTGACAAAAATCATTTAGTTGTATTTCTTCAGGAGATGTGTAAAAAATGCTTGCTCTTCTACAATTCTTCTGAATTAACTCAGACAACGTTTGAAAACAACTTTTCATTTTATCCAATTGTATGATCAAAGGTGACTCACTCGGCATTGATGCCGGGACAGAAGAAGTTGCATTTGAAGTCTTGTCAGAAGGAATAAAAGAAGATGGAAAATATTTTTGCTGAGCGGAAAGTTCTTTTTGAGGAACAAAGTCTTTATAAAGAGCATTTATTTGTTTGTAATCAATTGTCCAACAATTCTGTTTGTTTGCAACAGCAATTGGATCATTCATTTTTTCTTTCATTTTTTGTTGGCTTTTGGAGGCATCATCAAGAGTGTCCTCAGTATCTCTAACATTCAAAGGAATTTCTGAATTACTCAGACTAAAGGCAAGATATAACTTTGGACATTGAGAAATTGTTTGCTTGAGTGTATAAGGATTCGGGTACCCCAAACCATGTTTTAATTGTGGATCATACACAGACAATGGCTTTGGTCCAAGCATAAACATTCCTTGTAAGGAATTGCCAAGTTTCAATATTAAACCAACATTCTTTTTGAGTTTGGCCCCGAGATCTAGAATAGTGTCATGATAACGATCCTCATTTTCACTCATTTGTCTTTTTTAAATTAAATGAGTCTTTTGAAGTTCCTTATTTTTCCGCTTGTAATCAGTAACAGCTAAATCTAATTTATCTCGTTGTTTTTCTAGATCTTGAATGATATCTTGATCACCAATAAATTAAGACTGAGCTTGTTGATTAAAATATTTTGCTTGTCTATCAGCCTCAAGAAATTCGTTGAGATAATTGTTATCCCCTTTGATGTTTTCCAAAACCCGAACCCTTTCCTTATACAACTCAAGCTGACTAGTCAAAGTCGTGTTTTGTTGTTGGACTTTTTGAGCAAATAATTGTTGTTTCTCAGCTTTCTTATATGCATTTCTAGCTAGTTGCTCTAACGCATATAGGTCAGGAACATGTGTATCTTTTTCAACACTGTCACTATTAACATTTCCATTTGGTTCATCAAATATAATATTGCTATCAATTTGATCATCACCAATTGTACTGTTAATAATTTTAATATGAGTTGGATACATTTGTTCTTGATTATCATTGATGGATGAAGATTGTACCTCACTAATAAATGCAGAATCATAGCTTGGTCCAGCATCAGAAGTATTATCGGCTGGTTGGATCCTGGCCATAAAGCATATGTTTGCACTGAGTTCTTCAATTTCTTCCATCCTTGAAGCATCAGCAAAGAGAAAATCATTATGTTCATCGGTAAGAATTACTCCAGCTTCATCCTGTTTTGCTAGCAACATTTGTTCCATGAAGTATTTTGAATCATGTACTCTTGGCTTTGGACAATTCCTAGCATATTGTCCTTTTCCACTACAGTTGTAGCATTGAACAGTCGAATTATTTCCTGATGATGAAGTTCGAAGAGTCCTTTGAACATTTCCGGTCTCATTTTGAGTATTAGATCCCTCAACAACTTCCTCGTGAACATAAGCTCGTCTAGTATTTCTTCCAGTATTACCAGAGTTCCTGCTTTGAATATTCACCCTATCTCCTTGAATAATTGCTTGGTTTCTGGTGTTGGATGAAGTACGAAGACGATTATTTGTTGGATTAGAGAAATTTGAAGTAATTGATCGAGTAAGTAACAACATTGCAGAGGCTAGAGGATCTTCAGAATTGGTTTGAACATCATCCTGCTGGTACTCATCGTCATAATCAACCACAGACGTAGGATGCGTTATATAATAAGATGAGGTATTTCTGGAAGATGAACCCGTGTGTGCTACTAGAGCCAAAGGATCATGAGACTTTTCTAACTTCTTTGCCCGTGATGCATTAACCAGTTTCTCGAATTGCTGAAGGTAATCAAAGAGATCATCCAACGAATCCACTATCAAGCGTTTAACAAGACGAACTTGGGTGACATATTTCAACCATTCCGGTTGCAAGCTATTCAGGAACTTTGTGTTAACTGTGACAATTGGAAACATCATTTTATTTTGTTCCAAATCATTTATTAACTGAGCAAAGCGGTTGTAGACAGAAATAAGTGCTTCCCTTGGTTCGGCAACAAACTGATCAAATTCGTTCGTAAAACGAGTTTCTCTGTCAACTTGGTTTTGTATAGTGCCCTCAGACGTTTAACTCTTTTCCACATTTCCTTGGCCATAGTGCAAGCATCCATAGAGTTATAAATTTCATTTGGAATAGAAAGTAGGATTAGATTCATGAGCTTAATTTCAGCATCATAGTGCAATAATTCATCACCTTGTAAATCCTCTACAGTCTGCAGTGTCGGTAATGTCAAACCAGTAGGAACAAACATTTGAAACTGATAAGGACCTTCATCAAGTGATTTGTTAAGCCACTTTCGGTTTTCTCTCTTTCGATTTATGTATCGTCTAAATCTACTTGCCCATGGTATATAGCTACCTCTTTCAAGCATGGGAGGCCTAATCTCATAACCGAAATCAGCGAGAGATTGTTGATATGTTTTGAATGTCGACATTACATATGATTCAAAGATTGGATCTTTGTAGACGAAAATGAGTGATATTTGTAAGAAAATCCCAAACTCTGTAACAGTTGTCAAATTCGGACAACATTGTTCTCGGATAACAAGTAGTCTGAAACTCGGTATACTTCTCGGACAGAACTAAAACTCGGACAAAGACTACTATCAAACTCGATAACAGTAAAGACGTATTAAACTCGGAAATCTACTTAATCCCAGAAATCGATTATTTTGTTTTAGTCAAAAAAATCGATTTAATCAAACTCGATAGAACCGAGATTTGAAAAATCCTTTGATTATGGATTAACAATAACCACAAACTTGATAAAACCAAAATTTATGATGACTGAATAATCCACAACTCTTATAACGTCAAACTCGATAGAACCGAATTTGATTTACACGTTTAACAATTGCCGAATTTGTATTTTGAAAACAAAAATCACGATGAAACCGTGAAATTGTGATGTTTTGAAACTTTGTAATCTAATTTTCGAGATTAAATCACTAAATCCTTTTTCATACTTTTCGATAAAACCAAAAATGTGTTAATACTTATGAAACTCGATAGACAACCGATTTTATGAATAACCACCTAATATACGTTTTTTGATAGAACCGAAAATGCGTATATATCTATTACAACACTTTTCTATCGAAATTAAACTAATAGTGATACTCAAACATCCAAAAATGTAAAGAAATGATCCGAGAATACTAAAACCCCTTCCGAGAATGATAAAACACTTCCGAGAATACAAAATCCACAGTAATTCATCACGTCAAATCCATTATGATAATCGATAATGTTCAATTACTCAAAATGGCTACCAAAATACATATCGAAAGATCAAAAATTTCAACCGAATCCTCCGAATTACATTGTATGGTACTCGGACGTGTAACAATCCACAAATCGAATCACTCTAATTCTCTAATGGCGTATAATACCAATTGTTAGGTCTTGTTTATCTTGAATCATACATGATCATCAATGAAAGCTTAGAGAGAATAGTAGATGATGACAAGTATTTAATTTTCAAATGATATAAAATTGAGGGAAAAATAGAAAAGATTATTACAAGGCTTACCCTTCTAATGGTGATTAGAAGGGGTATTTATAGGAGAGGGAAGGAAGCTTCCCTTCCTTTATTTTTCTAATGTTTCACTTCTAGTCCATATACTTTGGTAATTATGCTAATTATTTCTTTTAGCATAATAAATCTTATTACAAGCTACTTTATTCTTAACAAAATAAAGACTAATGACTAAAATAATTAAACCACATAATCGGCACTTTTTATGAACCTAACATACTATTTAAAGAAAATAGATAAGTAATATACGTAAATATTTATAATAAATAATTATAAATATATCTCGATAAGTCCATTCGATAACCTTAGTCACCGCAAAAATAATCATAATAGGGTTGAAAATGGAACGTTTACTCATAATAAACATATTTGAGAAGTTTCGAGAAAAATTATATTTTTCGTCTTTTAGTGAAGTTATTTAATAATAAAATAATAATATTTTATTATTTAAATCAAAAATCATGTTTTTAAGTAAAATTTCCAAGTATAAACTTTTTATGAAATTTCGACATGACCTATACGTTCATACAACATTTTTCAAGGTTTTCAACCTTTATTTCAAACACTTTTCAAACTTCCGACACTTTTCCGACAAAATTCCAAAATCTAAATCTTTCACGTTTACTAAAACATTTTTCCCAAAATAGCGTTCAATATCACTTTGTAAATACATTTCATTTTTAAAAGTTCGTCCAAAACTCTCAAAATGACTAAATATCACTTATTGGGCTTTAAGGCCCAACAAGGGTCCATCAAGGTATTTATAAGTCCAAAATACGATCCAAGTCCAAAACCAATGTCCATTTATATACATAAGCTCATACTAATAAGTAGAAAATAATCCGGACCACAATAAGCCCTCCCATCAAGCAACGGCTTAAATGGGCTTATTGGGCCGTAAGTTCATAAGCTTCACAATATATATGTTAAGCTTGAAAATACGCTTGTAAGCTACGTATCGCATTTGGTTACCACCATAAGCTATAATATTAGTCCACGAACATACGCCATATCACAAAAATAATAAAAATCACTTCCTTTGTGACTCTAAAAGGTGACGTGAGCATATAAGCTCAAAATAAGCCACGAAAAGCCCACCAAATAAGCTATACAAGCTATTATTCAAAATAAGCTATTTAGCAACATATGTTATTCAACCATCACAACCACAACATCAAAATTACAAACCCCTCCCCCTTGTTTCTTTTCTTATTTGACGCAAACAAACACCCCTTTTATATCCGTTTCGTTTCCAAAAATTGATTTTTACGACGATTAACTTGTACAACTAACATCTATGGATCAATATAAACCCAAAAGGACAAACGAAATTTAAATTTAGGAACGTACAAGAAAATCTTAAAAAATGTAGATTTCAACACGAACCGGACAACCAAAACGTTGTTTAAATGAATACCCAAATACTCGTATCAACCCAGAATATCACGTTCTTAATTAAAGTTGGAAAATTTATGGTGGTTTGTGGTGGTTTAGGGGCGGACGAACACACACACACACACACACTAGTGTGTTATATTTTTTTGAAATGAAAAGGATTATGAGAAAAAGTGTTAAGGTTATGGGAATATAATGGTACCAAAAAACATATTAGCTAGAAAGTAGGCATCTTGCCCCCTTTTGTCTTACACGCCCCATATTGGCATCCAAGGAGGGTTCAGGTCTTTCTTTTTGTGTCGGGATTACTTAAAAACTCGTAAAACTCAACCGTAAAATACTCCCTAAAGTTACTTAGCATTTTTATTCACTTTAAAAATACTTTTTCAATAACTTAGAGTATTTATTTGACATGTTTTCACTTTAAACCTTTAAAAACTCATTTGGACATTAACGGACGTGTCAGGACTCGTTTTTCAGCATTTCTCAAAATTCACGGGTCAACCACCCGAAATAAAAATAACATAATAATACCTTCCAAAAAGAGATTATTAATCACAATAAACCATAAATCACCATAATTCTCATAAAATCACCACCGTCAACACGGTACAATATCTGAATAAACTGACAAATGTCAAATAGTCAAAGGACTATAAATGAAATATTCAGAATACAAAAAGGGCAAAGGTTACAACTGCTTTGTTCAAACCAACCCAAATTTGGAATCCAAGATAGCATATAATCTGCATCATCATCCAAAACATAACAGTAGATATAATTTAAGGCATGCAAACATAGTTTACAAGAAAACAAACCCGGACATTACACTGAAAGCAACCTAAAATAATGTAACTACAGACACAAAATGTAGTATGCCACACCGTGCAAACATATACTCCTCAAACAGTGCTATAAACAAACCTAACTTTTACATAAAATCCCATGCATCTTAAAATCACAAAAAAAACTGCATCAAATTTCATTTATGCTTTAACTAACTAAGACAGCAAAGCATACACAATAAATAACCCATAACAAAAAACCAAAACTTCATACATATTTGCCAATTTTCGGTCGTGCGATGCTGTTATCACTATAACTTTTCTGACGATCACGAACAACCTTAAGTCTATCCTTAATCTGCGAGATCTTCTTAGTAGTCTCTTGCACTAACTTAGGTCCTATCAACTAACCTTCTCTAACCTCAGCCTACATAATTGGTGAACGACACTTTCTATCATACAATGCCTCAAACGGAGCACATCTCCCACTAGAATGATAACTATTGTTATATGAAAACTCGACCAATGGAAGATGAACATCCCAACTTCCTTCAAAGTTCAAGACGTACGCTCTAAGCATGTCTTACAAAGTCTAAATAGTACGCTCACTCTGACCATCGGTCTGAGGGTGATAAGCCGTACTCATGTCTAAACGAGTTCCCAATGCCTCTTGCATTGACTGCAAAAACCTTGAGATGAAACGACTATCATGATCCGATATGATCGAGATCGGCACACCATGTCTTGCAACTATCTCATTCAAATACAATCTAGCCAATCTATCCATCTTATAATCCTCACTTATAGGTATAAAATGAGAGACTTAGTCAACCGATCAACAATAACCCATATTGTGTCATGCCCACTACTAGTCCTAGGCAACTCAGTCACAAAATCCATAACTATTCCTTCCCATTTCCATACAGGAATCTCAGGTTGCTGGAGCAAGCCAGATGACCTTTAATGCTCAGCATTAACCTTTAAACAAGTCAAACACTTACTAACATACTCAACTATGTCCTTTTTCATTCCAGGCCACTAATACCTATCTCTCAAATCGTAATACATCTTATCAGCTCCTGGGTGTACATAGTACTTTGACTTATGGGCTTCATCCATTATCAGGGTTCTTACATCACCCTTCAAAGGTACCCATATTCGATCCAGGTAGTACAAAGTCCCATCACTTCTCTGTTCTATCATCTTATCCAAACCTTTCTACAATCCTACAGACTCGTCCATAGCCTTATTCTGAGCCGTCAGTATCCTATCCTTGATACTCGACTGAAGGATCATATTCATAGCTCTAACTCTCTTGAGCTTTACTCTTTCCTTCCTACTTAGGGCATCAGCCACCACATTCGCCTTACAAGGATGGTAGCGAATCTCATAATCATAATCACTAAACAACTCTATCCATCAACGCTATCGCATATTTAACTCTTTCTGACTAAAGATATGCTGAAGACTCTTATGGTCCATATATATGACACTCTTTGTCCCATACAGATAATGTCTCTAAATCTTAAGGGCAAATACAACTGCTCCTAGTTCCAAATCATGGGTTGTATAATTCTTCTCATGAATTTTCAACTGACTAGACACGTAGGCCATCACCTTACTTCTTTGCATTAACGCACAACCTAGTTCTATCCCGGACGCATCACAATATACCACAAAGTCTTTCGGTCCATCGAGGAGAGCTAGAATAGGCGCATTACACAACTTATCCTTCAAGGTTTGAAATGCCAATTCCTGTTCCTCATCTCAATCGAAAGTCTTACACTTCTGAGTCAAGATAGTAAGAGACTTAGCCATCTTAGAAAAGTTCTCAATGAACCTACGGTAATATCCAGCCAATCCTAGGAATAAACGAACCTCAGTCGGAGTTCTAAGGGCTTTCCAATTCTTAACAACTTCAATCTTACTAGGGTCTACATGAATCCTATTACCATTTATCATATGCCTAAGAAACTGCACTTCTCTTAGCCAGAATTCACACTTAGAAAACTTAGCAAACAGTTTCTCCTTCTTGACCAGTTTCAAGACTAAACTTAAGTGTTTTACATGCTCCTCTCGAGTCTTAGAGTAGATTAAGATATCGTCTATAAACACTATCACAAACTTATCAAGATAAGGCCTACAAACCCTATTCATCAAATCCATGAATACCGCTGGTGCGTTAGTCAGACCAAAGGGTATTACTGTGAACTCGAAATGTCCATAACGAGTTCTAAACGCAGTCTTTGGAATGTCATCCTCTTGCACTCTCAGCTGATGGTATCCAGACCTAAGATCTATCTTTAAGAAAAATTGCGACCTTTGCAGTTGGTCAAATAGATCATCAATCCTAGGAAGCGGATATCGATTCTTAACAGTCAACTTGTTCAATTCTCTATAGTCAATGCACATCCTAAAAGAACCATCCTTTTTCTTTCCGAACAATACTGACGCTCCCCAAGGCGATGAACTAGGTCGAATGAAACCTTTGTATTAGAGTTCCTTGAGTTCTCCCGACAACTCCTCCAATTCATAAGGGGCCAAACGATAGGGGGACTTTGCTACCGGCGTTGCTCCAAGGATTAACTCAATTCGAAACTCAATTTCTTGAACAGGCGGCAATCCAGATAGGTCATCCGGGAATACCTCGGAAAAATCTCTCACTACTACTATCTCTTCTTATTCCTTCTCTTTAGCCTTAGTACTCTTTAGTTGCATCATCTTTTCTTTCGGTTTCTCTCCTAATGCTCTAAGCACCTTGCCATCTAATAGTGGTATCCTCACTACTTTCTCATGACAAATTATTTTAGCCTTATAATTAGACAGCCAATCCATACCTATAATCACATCAAAAATCCCATGCCCAAAAGGTATCAAATCGATGTCAAAGACATGACCCTCGATTTCTAGTTTTCAACTCTTAATAACCTTATCAATCTCTATTAGCTGCCCGCTAGCTATCTCAATCACATATCTGAAACCTAATTTGCTGGGCTCTATGCCTAACAAAGGTATAAAAGAAGTAGAAACAAAACTATAGTCGGCACCAGAGTCAAATAAGGTAGTGGCAAAATGATTGTTCAAAGTAAACGTACACGTCATAATGTTCGGATCCTAGCGAGCTTCCTCTGCTCCCAACATGAATGCCCTACCCCTAGCTTGGTTCCTTTGATTTCCAAGACCCTGACCCTCGTTATTAGCAGCAACTTGGTTTGGATGGTTTCCTCCCGGTCCTTGTGCCCTATTCAATCTAGACAAGCTGACTTGACATGGTCGGTACTACCACACTCATAACATGCCCTAATAGCTGGGTTTCTAGCATTGACAGGATTCACATTCCTAGGCACGTCTCTATAATCCTTTGCCAAATGACCCGAGCGGTTATAGTTGAAGCAAGTGCGACAAGGCCCTCCGGGTGCATGGTAGGAGTTGCAGGTGGTACACTTGGGCCAAGCACCCGTATTCTCTCTTCCTACATGGTTTGCGGTAGAAGCAAAATCATTTCCAATCCTAGTCCTCTTATTATCGTCCCTACCATTCTTATCCTTGCTAGGTTCCCCCATATTTCCTCTTTTCTCAACCTTCTTAATTGATCCATTCCTAACAGCCTCATCAGTCAGTACACCAAAAATCTGCACAACCTTCTGTATAGTCTTTGGCTCCGTTACTGCCACCATCCCACAGATCTGTGGAGCAAGGCCATACACATACCTCTTAATCTTCCTACTCTTTGGAGTCACCAAATGTGGAACTAACCTAGCCAACTCATGAAACCTATCAGTATACGTAACATGGCCATCCCCGACCATGGCGTGATTCCATAACTCAGTTTCCAACTTTTGCATTTCATGACTAGGACAAAACTCTTCTATCATCATAAATTTAAAGTCATTCCATGACATACTAACATCAACTTCTTGGCTTAGCGTTCGGATCTGATAGTTCCACCACGTTAAAGCCTTACCCACAAATGAACCAATAGTGTATTTTACTTTTTGGTCAATACTACAACCACTCATATCTTGCTTAGACTCTATTTTCGTGATCCATCAAGTAAGAACTACAACACCTCCTTTACCATCATATTCCTTAGGGTTACAAGCTAAGAACTCTTTATATGAACAATCTACCCGGTTTCCATTTACTATCACATTCCCAACGTTCTCTTGAACGTTCTCGTTAACCACAATACCATTTGGATTTCCAAAATTTCCTTGGTTACCAACCTGAACTAGCATGGCGGGTAAGAGGTTCTGCAATTGCTGGGCAATGATTGTCGAGAAGTCGGGTGCTCCTCCTACACCCCCATTGACTCCCTCTACATTCCTATTGACTCCCTCTACGCCCCAATTAGCTCCCAAACCCTGGTCATTTCCTTGACCATTTAATTCGTCAATACGCTCATCATTACCTCCCTTAGGTCCTCTACCTCTTCCACCTCTACCAACCGGTTCACCCGTTCCCCCTCTTTGTGGTTCAACAACAGGCCGACCAACACTTCGGGTCCTTAACCTTAGCGGCATTATATACACAAGGGAGAACATGGGCAATGTTAGGTAGGTTGAAAGACTAACATATATATAGAATATATTACTATATATATAACTATACACATAATACCACGTTATGGTGTCAACATTAATTTGTGTGAATGACATTACTAAGTATGAGTGAGTTATGATACGCTTATAACTACGTTGGCCACTGTACTTATATTCGCATCCTTTCCCAGTCATACTCAATATTGAGCTCACACATTTCAATGACTGACATAACTAAAGCACCAAACCGCGAACACGCGAAAGCAAGCAAAAGTGAAACATCGCGCACATAGATCCTATACGCAACTAAATGACAGATATTAGGTTATAGTCTAGGTAAACCCACCTAGTTCTCTATAATCTTGGCTCTGATTACTAATCTGTCACACCCCGACAATGGCGGAAACTCGATAGCGCAACATAGTGATCAATCATAACACAAGATACAATATGGAGAAAACTACAATGCATAAACTTCAAGTGTTACGAAGACCATCAACCTCGAACAATATCGAGTGATGTCCCAAATCACAATCAAATCCGTAAACTCTTACAATATCCAATAGCCCACACAAGGGTCTAAATCTAAACTTAAACCAAAATCTTCCAAATACTAAAACCAAATAAAATAAACAAGCAAGACTTCATATGAGAAGTCCACACGGGATACTTCTAAGTCTGTTATCACATAACACCAATTTATTCCTCTTTTACTTCACCTGAAAATGATACTCGAAAACGTCAACAATAATGTTGGTGAGTTAACCTTAAACCCAAAAGCTGTGCCAATATTTCAAAATAGTGGACAATAGTGCAATATGATAGTGAATATATATGCAAACAACCCATGACATAGCATCCCTGCTAGTCATGTAACACAACCTAGCAATCCCGCTAGTTAATCACCATATGTCATTTACGCACCTAAAGGGCCTACCAGCTGGAGCACTAAATTAGGGTTGGACCTCACACATACCAGGGTAGGCGTACCCAGCCGCTCCAATAACTACACAAATACTGGGTAGGCGTACCCATCCGATCCAAACAATCATATAAATACTAGGATAAGCGTACCCCTCCGATCCAAACAATCATGTAACACATAATATTCACATAACAGTCATAAGCACATATCTTGTCCTAAAAACAAAACCACATTTCGCACAGTTTAATTCAAAACAGTTCAAAACACATTTGAGTATCATTTTCCCCTAACGGAAAAACAGTAGAAAAATGGGGCTACGAGAACTCACCTCAAGCAAGTCTTTAGCAACCAAATCTCAATCACATAGGCAAATGCAACGACGTCTGCACATGACCTAGTCTAGTTAATGTCCCATTTTAATCATTCATTTTCCAAAACACTCTTCACGTTTGATGCATAGAGTTTAGACACATTGTACAATTACCCATAACAATTTAATGGTGTGATGGTTGACGACATATCCCAACAATTATATCAATCTCATCGCTCAATAATCCATACTTATACTATTTAAAGAAAATAGATAAGTAATATACGTAAATAATTATAAATATATCTCGATAAGTCCATTCGGTAATCTTAGTCACCGCAAAAATAATCTTAATAGGGTTGAAAATGGAACGTTTACTCATAATAAACATATTTGAGAAGTTTCGAGAAAAATTATATTTTTCGTCTTTTAGTGAATTTATTTAATAATAAAATAATAAAATAATAATATTTATTATTTAAATCAATAATCTTGTTTTTAAGTAAAATTTCTAAGTATAAACTTATAACATCCCGCTCCGATAAAGAGACCAAGAGTCACATTATGGTGTCATATCAGAACATATAAACGCAAGCAGACTTTATTGAATAGAAATACTAAGTCATGAAACAAATGACTTCCAAAAGTATTAAATTCCAACAAGGTCTAAATAAAAGAAATCTTCAAACGAAAGGGTCTTAAATATAAATCCAAAACAATGGGAAAACTATCAAAGGTTGGTCATCTAGAAGCTTCCTACACTCATCACTCAAATCCCAGCTTCCCGCTTATTACCTGCCGCAGAAAAAGAAAACGCGGCTGAGCTAACGCTCAGTGAATAGATATAATAATAATGAGAGAAAAAGACAAAAGAATGAATGAAACGAATCACGAGAATCTTCAAAATATCATATGAAATACGAATCGAATGAATAAGAATCAAGAACAACAAAGGAATGCCCACGAGCTCAGATAAATGTCTAAACATGATACATGAATAGACCCTAAATAGATATAATCATAGTCACAAAATCAAATGTACACAGGCAAGCAACTCCTGATGTACCAAATGTGATATGGGGTGTATAGCACACACACAACCATTCACCTGAACTGAACGAAACAAAGTACCTAGGATGCATCCATACACTCCCTGCAAAACAAAGTCATATCCATATACACAAGTACAATGACGAGTATACATACATATGTAAGCTAATAATAATCAAATGCCATCATTCAAAAGGGAACGTCGTGGATCAATCACACCGCCATAGATAGTGTCATGCCATTGGTGCATCAATGACATGGTCATGTTACCTCCATGACTAGTTTAAATAGCTCGGGCAAGATTTAGGCAGGAGATATAAGTGAACAAGATACTAATGATCAAGTCAAGATAATGGATCTAACATCATATTCAAACAAGGATCAACAAAATCATAATTGCGAATATCAAATCAAACAGAATATCAGTGAATATCAAAAGAGTCATGATTACGGATAACAATTCAAATGGAATATCAAATGAATATCAACTGAATCAAAGTAACTAAGATAATGGAGATTTAAATCATAAGGTGTCCTTACTAAAAGGACGGAATATTTGTACCTTAACAAACACGGAACGGAGAGAAAGAACACAAAAGCAAGAGATCACCCTCTCTTCACCGAATCTACAAGAATCCATGACTACATTTCATTATCTATCTTATTTTATAAGCTCATTGCTTGATCTTACCATATATAGACCTTAAGTGACCTAATTAGGGCTTTTTAAATTTTTAGAATCTGCCAACTTTTTAAGTGTTGGTTTCCAATTTTATAGACCCGTTAAACGACCTCTAAAAATTCTACCAAAAATCACAGAGGTTCCCATATGTGTCTAGTATGTCTATGAATTTTAGTGGATTTTATTACCATGTTTAAATACCCTTCCAACCCTTGCTACCAAAACTGACCCCGAAAGTGACATGTCAGAACCTTCGAAAAGTTCACGTGTAAAAACCCTATTTAGACAACTCAAAAAACTCTGAAAAAAAATCATGGATGTAGCTAATATCATGAAGATTTACCAAATTAAATTTTCGAGGCTAACTCCTTACGGTTTGAGAATTAAAAATCAAATACTACTACTGAATTTTTCGAATAAAAATTCCAAATTCGACACTTAATTTTATAAAAATTAAAAATCAACCTTCCCGACCTCCAATTGACATAAGGCCGGATTTTCCAGAAACTATACTCTTTGAATTTAACTTTAGGCTCAAGAATCATATTAAAACTTATTTTTATCACCAAGATACACCCCGTTGAACATGACCCAAAATTCTGCCCAGAAATTTTAAACATAAAAACCCTTACTTTCACCAATCAAAACAAACCCTAAGGTTTCTAATCTTGTAGGTTTTCATTAAAACATCATTAATGATTATCTAGGGTTTCATATCATGATTTTATGCCATACTAATTAGATTAAACTCTATACAAATTAACAAGATCATTTACACATGTTTTCCCTTTTTATGATTTTACGTAGAAAACTTTTGTATGAATCATGGACATAAAAGATGAATCAAGAGAATCATGGAATAGAGATGGAGACAAGAGCAACCAAGACACCAAGGAATCAAGAACACAAGGCTTGAATACTTCTACCGAATTCACCAACTTCCTCTTGCAAGTTCTAAGAATGATTACACAAGTTTATGGAGTAAAATTTTTGAGAGAGAATGATAAGGGAGAGGGAAGAGATCACGTTTTATATAGAAGAGGAGAGGGGGACAAAAAATTTCTATCATTTTAGAAGATTACAAAAGATTTGGTCTAATCTCTTTACACTTATTACTTAGAATATGATTTGTAAAAAGAAAAGGTTTAGGGAGGTGGGTAGGGGGGGGTGAGGGGGGGAGGGGATTGACGGGGGGCTAGGGGGAGAGGGGGGGTGTTATGCGCGGGGGGGGGGAGGGTCGGGTGGGTGGGGGGGTTATTGAGGTGGGGTGAGTATGGGGCGAGGGGGGGTGGGGGGGGGGGTGGGGTGGGGGGTCTTGGGAGTCGGAGCATAAGTGTTAATGGGGGGGGGGGGGGACGAACGGGTGGGGGGATGGGGTGGGGGGAGGTTGTAGGCGGCGGTTTAAGGTGTGTGTTGACCTTTTTTACTTTTTTTTACTTTATATCTGTTTGTTCCAGTTTTTGGTCTCAGTCTATCGCCTTAGAGGTAAACCTTTAAACATATCTTTGTCCATCAGGTGTATTGCGCTTGATGTAATACGTAATATTTGGTTATTGTTAAGAATATAAATACTAAACCACGCGATTAAAAATATGATTAATATTTGGCTATGTCATATTAAACCATATGACTACATGTAATATGTATTTTCATACTGATAAAGAAGTGAATTAGGTAACACAATTGATCATTATATACATGATGTATAAGAGTAATAATAAGCCACTAAAGCTAACTACGGGATAGTGTTGATACACTTAAATACATTTTAGAGGCTTTGTTTGGGAATGACATTCAAAACTGTTCTATTTAGACAATCGGAGCAAACCTACTTTGAATAAGTTGTTTATCTATTCTACTAAATGAGAAGAATTGCTTATATTAAATGAGATGAGGAAGAGATAAAAAGAAAAGAAAACGGAGCATGAGGAAGACGCTCGTGTCTTTCTCATCTTTTGTGTTTTATGATTTTATATATAGGCCCCTTAGTTATTAAGTAATTACAAGAAGAATTTATGGAACTTGTTATTCTCATGCTTATAGAATCAAGATGTCCATACAAGTGCCATGGTTTATACTTTTGAAATTATTAGAGGAGTATTAGACTTTCTAGGGTTGGTGTGTTATGTGAACTTATAAATTTAAGGTACGGATATATCTATCATTTTTTTAAGCTGTATATTATTGGGTACAGTATTCTTACTCTTCTCTTTATTATTGTTATGATTAATGGTTCTTTCGTTTGCATTGATTTCGTACGGATATTCTTGATACATACTTTTCTTTACTATTATTATGGTATGCGTTGCTTCGTTCGTTCTGTTGTTTGTACATATATTCCGTCCTTTTAGTAAGGACACCTCATGACTCGATTTCTTATTTTGTTTTAGCTACTCTTGATTTCGTTTGATATTACGTTCTGATTTGCTATCCGTACTTCTGACTCTATTGATATGCGTTGAATATTCTGTTTTGATTTTGATATTTTTTTTTTCCACATCATGATTCCTTTTGATCTGGTTTGAATAAGATATTAGATCCGTTATACTTGATTGAATTTGGTAGCTTGATCAGTTGCTTAAATCTTTCTCGAGCTATTTGTACTAGTCATGGGAGGTTACAGACCATGTCATTGATGCACCAATAGCATGACACTATCTATGGCAGTGTGATTAGTCCACGACATTTCCTTTTGAATGCTGCTTTGTCTATTATTAGTTTACATATGTATGTATACTCTTCATTGTACTTGTGTATATGGATTATGACTTTTTTTGCAGGGATCTTAGGTAGCAAAGGGAGGTATGGAATGACCTAGGTACTTTGTTCCATTCAGTTCAGGTGAATGGTTGTGTGTGTGCTATACACCCCATATCACATTTGGTACATCAGGAGTTGCAAATCCTGTGTACAACTTATTATGTGGCTATATGATTATATCTGTTTAGGGTCTATTCATGTATCATGTTTAGACATTTATCTGTGCTCGTAGGCATTCCTTTGTCGTTCTTGATTCTTATTCATTTGATTCGTATTTTGTATGATATTTGTTTAGCAGGTTCTCGTGGTTCGTTTCATTCATTCTTTTGTCTTATTACATTTTTATTATTATATCTGTTCACTGAGCGTTAGATCATTTTCTCAGAATCTGGCACCATAGTGGGACACAAGGTTGCCAATTCCTGGAATCTTCTCACATATGTCTTGAGATCATTCCCCTTCACAGTCAGATGGTAAAATTCGTCTTCCATCTTCTGGACTTCAGTTCGGGGACAGTATTTCTTTATCAAAAGTTTCTTGAATTCAACCCAGGTAATCTTGTAAGCTTCTTCTATCCCAATAGGTTGGGCAAAAGAATTCCACCAAGATAGAGCTTCTTCAGTTAAAGTACCAGTAGCAAACTTCACCTTGCAGTCTTCGGTACAGTTGCTACGGGAAAACACTGATTCAGTTCTTTCAAACCAGCGGATGAGACCAATAGCGCCTTCCGTACCTTTGAAGTTGATAGGTTGGCAGCTCATGAACTCTTTGTAGCTACATTGTCTTGCCACAGGAGCTTCTCTTGGTCTGGTGGTATTATCAGTATTTGCCATGTTAGCGGCTTGTGCTTCCAGAGCTGTGGTAACACTGTCAGCAACTAGTTTCCTGATGGCAGCCTGAGTCATGGCTGGTGCTTCAGATGTTGACATCCTTTTGGGAGGCATTCTATCAACATAAGATAACACGTAATAAGAATGATATCACAAGTCTTAAAATGATTAAAGTTCAAAAATAAACATTGTCACAATAGTGATATCGAAATCATAGATAATTCATATCAAATAAGTATCTATGATTTATTTAGAAATCATGGTATGATTCATAACGATGGAGACGGAGATGATGATATAAGAGAAGTTGTTTTAGGATGGATATATCGGTATTATGAAACAACAAGGTATAACGGGATTGCCATTGTATTATATCATGAACAACTTGCCTTTGTACTGTACATAGTCAAAATTTGACAAGTGTTGTTATTTATACCACACATCCCGTGGCTAGGTTAAAAGCTATAACTAGTATCTAATCTAGTAGTTCGATGGTCCTTTCTGGCTGTTCTTGAGTTCATAGATTGCATTCAGAAGACTTTCCTTGTCTGCTTGGTGACGGACTTGGATTTCTTCGATGATTTGTTCTAGATTAGCAATCCTGAAGCGAGCCAGAGCAATCTTGTTGTTATTTCCCATTTGCTTTCTTTGAAGTTTAGCAATTCGAGCATGAGCCTTTTGGAGTTCAGCTTCCAGATTGTCGAAATCTTGTTGTATAATCACCCGACCTTTTCCGAGACCTTCTATTTTGTCTTCTATGTGCTCAATGCGGTCGAGAGAGAGTTCATCCAGGTGATTCAGGATTTCCTCAATTTGCTCCTCGTGACGTTCCAGACTTGTCTTACAAGAGCTTTCTTCAATCTCAAATTCTTGAGGTAGGGCAGAAGTAGATTAGAATGATTAGTTATGGCCTTGTTTCTTAGGTGATAATAATTCCTCTGGAAGAAAGAATTCTTGAGGACTAAACATTAGAGATAGCACTATAGATGGAGGCATAATAGTTGGTGGTGGAATAGGTGATTCTTTAGCATAGTATGCATGTATGACCTTCATATAGGGGTCATCATGAAAAAGTGAAAGAGTTGGTGAAACTATTAGAACTACACCAAATGAGTTATTTGAAGAGCTAGAATAAGTTTTTCCTGGTGAAGCTAGGATATAGTCCGGGGAAGCCGGGATATAGTCCGAAAAGTTAGAGGAAAAAGTATCCTCAAAATCAAAAGTTGGATGGTTGGGAGAAGACATCGCTCTATTAACAACCTAGTAGTAAATAACATAAGTTATTTATATAATAGTATAATAGTTATGTATCGTTACATACTATTCTGGAAGATGTAGTGGCACAGAGGACTTTCTTGGATGGAAAAAGAAAAGTAGTTATAGTTAAGGTTTTAACCTTGTTCTCTATAAACCTGGCTTTGATACCAATCTATAACACCCTTATTTTTGACATATACCAGCAGAAGCTAATATGGGGTATTATTTCATAGTACAACAGTCATAATCATAGAAAACGACTCGAAAGAGACGTTTTTAAAAGATAAGTTATCATTCATTATTTCATCAGAGTTTTTACAAACAGAGGTCCCAAAATCTACATAAAACATAAAGTTTGAATGATAATAGTTTAGCCATCTTCAAGTCTGTGCTACTCCATGCCATAAGATGTTCAGTTACCTGAGATAAACATGCTAAAAAGTCAACACAATGGTTGAGTGAAATTCACAGGTTTATAATAAATAGTATGAATACAAGTTCAATAGTGGGTTACGTTGTTATACACCCATAAGTGTAATAATTGTAAATAGTACAATTATTATAGAAAATAGTATTATTACGTCTAAGCTCATGGCACTCAAACTGACTTGTATATATATCAATAATGATATACATAAAGATAATGACCCTCGTGTAGGTAATTGCCATTGGTATGTGCTTAATTACACATACCATTTTCCATTAAAAACAGAATTAAATGACCAAAAACATACCAAAAATACATTGTATTTGTATGTTTACACTTATATTGTGTAGGAAACGGATATCCGACAAAAGGATGAAAAACAAAGCCAAAAACGACAAAACCGAGCACGAGAACGAAAAGAGCGTGAAGCAAAAGTTAAAGTCAAAGCCAAAGTCGTAAATGAAGAAATACTTAATGGGCCCACCCGTACCCATCTAATGGACCGGGTCAGCCTATTAACGTATTATATAAAGACTATTACAAAGAAAAGGCCCAAATACCTTTTATTTTTATACTCGGCCCAGAATCAAACAAAAGCCCAAATCCCTTTAACTGTTGTTAAGTCCATTATCCCTTTAACCTTTAAAGCTGTTAAATCCAAGGACCATACGTGCGAATATCAAATACACCTTGAAGGACTTTAATTGCCAAAACCTTTTAATTTTTACACCAAAAGGGCTATCCAAGAAATAACATTATACATATTAAGGGCTCAAACTTGGCATTTTCCAAACCTTCACCCCTGTATACTCAGTCAAACAAAATGAACCCATTTCCTGCCAAATCTACTATTTACCCTCCCCTATTAATTTTGCCTTGATTACTTCACCCCATGACAAAACCATCACTCTCTATCACATGGGATTGTTTGCCACCTTGGCAATCCCATAAAACATCATTGGTCAAGGGATAAAGACAAAAAATCAATGGCTAAGGTCATTGGGATTGGGCACTAAGCAAATTTGAAGGCTGATATGACTTCTGATTTCACCTTACACAAGAAACACAAGTGCTTTTCTCCTCACAAAAGAAGCACAAGTAAGAAGAAGACAAAGATGGAAGAAGTCCAAAGACACTTAGCTCGTTTTTATAAATAGGACATTGTAAGCCCTTAGAGGCAAGTAGTCTTTATCTAGTTTTTAGTTTTCAGCATTATTTTTAAGTCATTTTAATTATTGTCTTTTAGTTTGCAAGTCTTGTAACCTTTTTACTATTAATGAAAATTTGAAGTTTTTAAGATACATTTTGAATTCCTGTTTTTCTTATTGTTAAAAGTCTCTTATAAGCTATATTAAGATCTTACTTAAACATATAAGCCATCTGTTTTAACTTAAACACTAAGTACTTAAGAAATTTTTACAAAAACAAAAAAAAATCCACTCCCAAAATTACCTCAGCTTATTTTGGATGATAAGCTAGAAATGGATGGGCTTATGGACACCACCAGCTTCTCTTTGATAAGCTGGAGCTTGTAGATAAGCTCTTTTAAGCATTGTTTGCCATGTTTAAGTAAGGTCTTTGTAAGTTTCCAATTTTTCAAAATTTAGCTTATTCACTGTTTAGATGCTTATTTCGGCTTATTTCCTGTTTGTGTTTGCTTATTGTAGCTTATTTATGTTATTGGATGCTTATGTATGCCTTATTGTAGTTTAGAAATCATTAGTTCAAGTTTTACTTAAAATCTGTCAAAATAGCTTAAAAGTTGCATAACCTGTTTCAGCTTATTTTAGTGTTTATTGGTTGTTGAAATTTGCTCAATATTGTCTCTTTAACTTATTGAACATCTGGTCTTGTGAATTTGTGGTTTAAATCAGCATTAATCTAGATAAAAATGCAAATTTGTCTTATAAAGGGGTGTTTGGCATAAGACCCAAAGTGGGTCAAAAATTTGTTTAAAATCATTTAGGTCATTTGGCCAGCTTTTACAAGCCTCATCTAATAATCCTCAGCTATTTTCAAAAGCTTTTAAGTTTAAAACTTGTTCTTAAGGTTTGTCTATTAAGTGCTTAAAACTGTGGTTTCAAAAACAGGTTTAAGTGCTTATTTGATTATCCTTTTGAAAACAGCCTTTAAGAATTGTTTTTATGTTCCTTTTGGTGTTTAAATGCAGTAAACAAAAGTTGGTTACAATTGCCTTTGGTTTTGTAAAAGTTTGTCCAAGTCTGTCAAAATTGCTTAGTGTTGAAATTTATGAAAAACAACTTTTTCATTTGCCCATTGTAGCTTATTCTTAATTTCAAACTGGTTTTAGATTGTTGATATAAGCTCTTTGAAGTACAAATTTAATCTGTTTGTGGGTTTTAAAGTCATAAGGTTCCATCTTAGGGCTTAAAATTAAGCTTAAAAAGGTGTCCCTAGGCTGTTTGGTATGCTGTTGTTGGCATAAGTGCTTATTTGAATTTAGTGCCTCCTAGTTTGTTTTCTTAGCTTATTTTTGTTCAAATTTACTTATTAGGTGTAGTTAAATATCTGTTTTTAGCTTATTTCTCTTTTTGCATTGCTTATTGGGGCTTAAAAAGGCAAACAGTTTAGCCATTTAGTATAACTTAGTGTAAAAGCTTAAATTGTCAACTTAAAGTGCTTAATTCTGTGCTTATTAGTTGTTTGTGAAAAAGTGTATTTATTAAAGTTGGTTAGTTTTGCTTATTTTATAAGCTGGTAAAAAGAAAATTAAAAAAAATGTTTTTAAAAAAGAGAAAGGCATGAGGTTTGAACCCATGACCTCTCCCTTATCACACACTCGTCCCACAAGTCACACACACAAACCATTGGCACCAGTAGGGCTATCTGATAGCCCTACTCACTATTTATTCTTTATACCATTTTAGCCCATTTAAGCTAGTAGCCAAATTTTGCTTATTACCAGCTTATTCCAATAAGCTGGTAATCTCATTTCATTTTTCTTAGATCCAGCATAAGTCAAAGTATTTTCCTGCATTTTTTTAGATTTTTCCAAGTTCATGTAGTATTTTTAATTAATTTTTCTTATTAAAACAGTTTTTAATACATATAAAATTAATAAAAAGTCAAAAAAATATAATTCTTTTTAAAAAAAACAATTTCACTTAGGACCTAGGAAAATTAAATTTGCTTTCGTAGGGTTAAATTTGTAGATTTTGAATTTTAAATAACGGGATTGAATTCCGTTAACGTTTTTCGTGTTTTCAAGCTTAAATTGCTTTCGTTTTTGGTTTAGTTTTCTTTGCTCTTACATTTTAGTCACTTACGATTTATTATAAGTTAAGAAATCATTTTAGGTTTAAATTTTGATAAATTAGTTTTTTTTAGTCGCGTTTTTACGTTTCCGTTTTTAAATTCGTTATTGCATTCATTTTTAGTTTAGATTGCCTTTTAATTGTTTTTTCCTGTAGGTTTAGAAAACCCAATCCAATCTTTGATTATTCAAGCATTGTCCCACAAACCAAAACTCGATTTTTAAATTCACGCCTCGACGGGACACGACTCGGGGAGATTTTTAGGGTTTTTACTTTAGATAAAAGTAAAATCCTTTCAAAAGCCTCACGGAATACTTACTGTGAGTCCCAAACTGAATAGATCTTTGCAGCCTATTAAGGATGATAGCCAACTTGTATAAATACAGTTTGACTATATAGAAACACTGACTATGAATACTATGTGCTAATGCGAAATCTTAACACAAGTACTAAGAAGAACAATGAAAAACTAAATAATAATTTCTATTAATCTGCTTTGAGTGATTACAGATTACTAACTATGAGATATGATTGTATGAGATGTATTAAACTCATATATCTAACTATGCCAAGAAGGATCCTTTTATAAACCAAGGATAAACCCTAACAGGCTTACAAAACGCGTAAAAGATAATACATATATTTTCCTAAAATATCTCATACATATCTCTTAAATGGTACTAACTAATTTCTACTAACGGTACTAACTAACTGATCAGTACTTAACATTTTGTACTGTCAGTACTAACTATAACTATCAGTACTAACTATTATTACTAACAATACTAAGTTAGGAAAACATAATTCCCAACACTTACGTATCTCTATTATTATTGATTTTTATCCTTATTATTATATATTTATATTATATATATTTATTATATATATTGTATTTATATATGTACTAAAGGATATGAATCAATTTTTGGCGCCTCTGTCGGGGAGGCCGTGAGACGATTATCGAGTTAAAGTTTGTTGTGCCTTGAAGACCCTTTCCCGTGAAGTTATTTTCTTCTTATAAAAATATAAAAATACAAAAATATTTTATTTTCTCGATTTTTGTGAATATATTATCAAATAATCATAAATACTTTTCCTAAAGTATTTAAAAACAACAAAAGATTTAAAACTCGCCTTTGTGTCACTGTAAAGTATGACTCACCTTTAAAAGATTTACAAACTATAAGAGGGGTTTAAGGAGGGTTTTTCCGAGGAACTACGACCGGAAAGGAGAAGGTTTTTAATAGCTTCGCGCTTTCCCGCTCCTCCGCTCCTTTGTGCGTTTTTCTTTTAAAGAGCTACTGTGAAACAAGTTGATTATTGGTTTAAGTTATTCGATCTCGTTTCGTCCTTTAATAAAATTTGTTGTTTAAAAAACTCAAAAAACCAAAAATAAGCTTCTTTTTCTTCTTATCCATTTAATTCTTTTCTTAACCCTATATATTGTTTAATTCTCATGGCGTCACTCGATTATCGTTTAAATCCTATTTATACGATTAAAGAATGTTCGTCTTGTATATCTTTGTATAATAAAGAATGTTATTGTTCGAATATGAGTTCCGTTGGCAAATTTGTTCATGATTCTAATAAAGCACCCGATTCACCACCACATCCCCACGCGTTTTCATCCAACCAATGTCATTGCTTTCATTGTAAAGATGTGTTAGGAGATGGTGAATCTTGTCAATGATGTACTTGCATAAGGTGTGGAAGTGGTCTTAGAAAAGGACTTTGTTTGATTTGTACTTCAAGATACAGAAATAATCCGAATCTGAATTCTTTAAATGATTCTCCAAATATTTCCGAAAACGTTTCACAAATTCCTCCACTAACCGACCATCATTGTTGTTACGGGTGTGGTGATTCGTTAGACGATTTCTTTTGTCGATGATGTACTTGCGAGTCTTGTGGGAAAGGTGCTCATTATGGCTAAAATTGTCTCTCGAAAGTTCCGATTATCTCTAATCCGAAACCATGCAACAATCAAACCATTGATGAGCTCCTACAAACTTTGCTAAGTTTTGATCCGACATGCTATTCTGGAGATGGAAGTTCATTCACTTATGATTCCACTCCTAATTTTGTCGATGACTCTCCTAGTGTTTTCAACCCACCTTTACAACCCCCGACGTATTCTTATGAGATTTGTAGGAACGATGCTCATTATGGTCATGATTGTCCACCTCAAGTTATGTTTATCTATAATCCGGAACCGTGTTACAATCAAGACTTTAATTTCCCATAAAATTTTCAATGTTTTCAACAACAATATATTTGTTGTATCCGCTTTGGGGGCCCGCATGAGACTTTTCGATGTCAACAAGTGAACTTCTACGAACCTTGTTATGAAAATTGTGGGGGTCCTCACAAAACTTTTCAGTGTTAACCGATGAACCAAAATTTTGATAACTCTAATTCTTCCTGTTTTGACCAATTTCAACCCTCGCAATTTATCATCGATCGTATTGATTCAATGAATGATCATCTAAAAGCTCATAGAGACTTTCAACAAGTGATGGATGATTCTATAAGTAAGCTTCGTGAGACGTTTCAAACTTGGTTACAACAACAGCAAGAACAAGTAGTTAATCTTGATACTTATACTCCTGAGCCTCTGCAATACCGGAAGATTCCCATTTGCTACGATGATGATGATGATGAGGAAAGTTCTATTCCCTTAAAAGATATTATTATTTCTGGACTTCCTTCGTGTGTTGCAATCATACCCTTTTTATTAACCGAGGAGCCTATTGACTCTCTTATAATGGAGGATAAGCATCTCGACACTATTCCAGAAACAGAATCAGACGAATTAATAAAGTCTAGTGTTGAGGAATTTGTCCATACCCCAAGTGAGTCCGATGATATATCCAAAGGTGAATGTGATTTGCCTATTTGTGATGATTCTTCTCCAAAAAAGGATGAGGTGTTAGATGATATCATTTCAATTCCACTGGGAAATGGTAATGATCATTTTAATGCCGAATCTATTCCAATTGAATCCGTGCTTAATCGTGATAACGTGATATCTTCTCCTAAGATTGATCTCCTTATCGAGGTGTTCACCGGTGAACTCTCTCTTATCGCTCCAATTCCACCAGGAATTGTTGAAGCCGACCTTGATCCGAAGGGAGATATCCGTTTTATTGAAAGTTTGATGTATGATAACTCTTTTCCTCGCCCTTCGAAAACTCTTAAAGATGATTCTGAAACTGTCATCGATTCCAACAATGATTATTCTTCGAGTGATGACGATTCTTATGAGGACATCGATTATGTCGATGCATCACCTCCTGATTCTGAGCTCGTCAGCTTAGATGAGGTGAATGATTTTCACCCGGAAGATAGAGAGATTGAGGACGATATTCTTTGTGAAAAGTTATCGAAAATCAATCTTCTTATTGCTAAAATCGAAGCATTGAATGCTAATCCAACTCCATCTTCTAATTTTGTGCTCAAGTCTCCTATCCCCGTTGAGGATGGTGACTCCTTCTTAGAAGAATTTGAAACAACTCCCGAGCTTGAAACTTTTAAATTTGATATTGAAGAGAAGAATAGTGGCAGTACCACTATTCCTGCTGATATTTCTCTTCTGGATCTTGAATGTTTCTATTTTAAGATTGAGCCTGATCTAGGAGATTTGATTGACCCTGAGATTCGAGAGAATGTTTCTTCTACAACAAATGTGAATTTACCATTCGAGGTTGACCAATCTCCTTTCTTCGCTTATGTTGTATGGATCTTTCTTCCATTTCTCACGTATCCCGTTGCTCCTCCATATCTTCTCTCCTTCAGGAATGAAGATACCATTTTTGACCCCGGCATCTCCGATTATCATTCTTTTATGCCGAGTGTATCTCATCAGAGTGGAACTTTCATGAAATTTATTGTTTATCCAAACAACTTGAATGAAAGTCTAATGGATATTTTATCTTCCACATGCTCCCCTATGGACCAATGAATTTGGGGTCGAGTCGAGCTTGTGACTCGGTTAACAAAAATAAGGCGCTTTGTGGGTGGCAACCCATGCTTATCCTAATATTATATTAGTAGTTGTAATGAATAAGTGTTTTTTGTTGTGAGGAGGCTCGTCTCTACCTTTCTCATGTTTTGTGGTTTTTGTTGTATGTCCAGGATTGCCTAGATTTTTGAAGCCTTTTGTGCTCGCGGTTTGATCCTTCGATCACTCGAGCTTCACATCCTCAGCTTTATTTGGGAATCCAATATCCTAATCTTATCGAGTAACGTTTATCTTTAAGCATACTTAATAAACGGCTTAGGATTTACGTAGAGATCCTTCTTAAAACATTGAGGATAATGTTTCGTTCTAGTATGGGGGGATCTATCGATTTGATTGTGCTTGCATTCATTGTTTTTACGTAATCCCATTTTTACCACCAAAATACCAAAAAAATGGAAAATTTTAAAAATTTTCAAAAATAAAATAAGTGTTTTGTCACAATTTTGACTTTCTTGCTGGGTAGAATAAGAATAGATTTTGACTCGATCGAGCGTGTTGAGCTCTAGCTTGTTCCTTAACTTTTAGACTAAGCATTCGTGAATCTTCGCGAAGAACAAAAAATGATAGAGTTAAGTATGAGTTAGATGCTAAACAAGGATTATTTGGAAATCATAAGAGCTCATGTATGTAATTTGTGGCTTTTTCTCCCATAAGCTCCTAACCGGACTAATAATACGTGCTCTCTTCGAAAATTAAACTTAAATCAACAATTTTTGAAGTATAGTCGATATCAATAATTTTAGTTCAAATTTATACTTAAATTTTCTAAAACGAAATTTTCTCTATATCATGGTAATATAATTTTTTTTTAAATTGATGAAAAATGTGGTAATAATAATAATAAACTGTGGGCTAATAAAAGTTTACTGCATCTTGCCGGCTCACAACCGATGTTGCAGTCTTCTAAATAAGGCACATAGTAATTATCCGAGACTGATAAAAGTTTGTTGCATCTTGCCGGCTCACAACCGATGTTGCAGTCTTCTAAATAAGGCGCATAGTAATTATCCAAGACTGATAAAAGTTTGCTGCATCTTGCCGACTCACAACCGATGTTGCAGTCTTCTAAAAGGTCTAGGATTTCATTAGTTTAATGGATGTGTAATTATATTAAGTGTAATAAATATGATTTAATAAATATAGGGAAAATCTCTTTTTTCTTAAATTTAAATATGCTTTTGAACTAAGACTATTTCATTTTAAGTTGTGGTTTTTCTAAATAAGCTATGTATAACCGGGAAACCTAAGAGTTTTTGAAATCGAAGGTCCGTAAGTCTCGATACTAGTCTCTGTGGGGTGTCAAAAGCCTGGTCACTTAGCCGCAAGGTTGGGATGTGCCGAGATGAAAGTCTCTACATGGGATGATCTAGCCTTCAAACTCTTATTCTCGGGTGGAACGTGAAGCATATAAATTTTGCAAAATGTTGATCCATGGTTGAAATTCGAAATGGCACATTCACCTAATATATAATAATTGTCAGGAGTGAAAAGTTCACAAGTTATAATATATGAGTAGTGTTAGCATCTTAACTTATATTTAACTTATATTTTGTTTTAAGCTTGGTTTGGAATAAGTGAAAAGTCGGGAACGATGAATTTATCCTTTTTGGGGTATTTTAGGATTGAAACGTGTCTTGTTCTATGACCCTAAAAGTTATAAAATAACGAAAGTCAAATAGGTTAGTTAGTTGCTTAAAAAGAAAAATACAAAAAATGAGAAAAAGAAAAAATACAAAAATATGTGTGGGAATAAGTGTAAATATTTAAAAATGGTCAAAACGGGGCTTTTCGAAGCTATTGATTCTTTAATTACCCTTGATGAACACTTAGCTACTTTTCGAGGTAATTAGTCAAGAGGGATTAAGATTCTTAGTTTTCTTAAGTGTTTACTTATAGCATTGCGTGAGGACACGACAATATCTTAGTATAGAGGATTTTGGTATGTGCTTAATTACAAATACCATTTTCCATTAAAAACGGACTTAAATGACCAAAAACGTACCAAAAATACAATGTATTTGTATGTTTTCACTTATATTGTGCAGGAAACAGATATTCGACAAAAGGATGAAAAACAAAGCCAAAAACGACAAAATCGAGCATGAGAACGAAAAGAGCGTGAAGCAAAAGTCGAAGTCAAAGCCAAAGCTGTAAACGAAGAAATACTTAATGGGCCCACCCGTACCCATCTAATGGGCCATGTCAGCCCATTAACGTATTATATAAAGACTATTACAAAGAAAAGGCCCAAATACCTGTTATTTTTATACTCGGCCCAAAATCAAACAAAAGCCCAAATCCCTTTAACTGTTATTAAGTCCATTATCCCTTTAACCCTTAACGCTGTTAAATCCAAGGACCATACATACAAACATCAAATACACCTTGATGGACTTTAATTGCCAAAACCTTTTAACTTTTACACCAAAAGGGCTATCCATGAAATAACATTATACGTATTGAGGGATCAAACTTGGAATTTTCCAAACCTTTACCCTTGTATACTCAGTCAAACAAAATGAACCCATTTCCTGCCAAATCTACTATTTACCCTCCCGTGTCAATTTTGCCTCGATTACTTCACCCTATGACAAAACCATCACTCTCCATCACATGGGATCGTTTGCCACCTTGGCAATCTCATAAAACATCATTGGTTGAGAGATAAAGACAAAAAATTGATGGCTAAGATCATTGGGATTGGACACCAAGCAAATTTGAAGGCTGAGATGACTTCTAATTTCACCTCACACAAGAAACACAAGTGCTTTTCTCCTCACAAAAGAAGCACAAGTAAGAAGAAGACAAAGATGAAAGAAGTCCAAAGACACTTAGCTCGTTTTTATAAATAGGACATTGTAAGCCCTTAGAGGCGAGTAGTCTTTATCTAGTTTTTAGTTTTCAACATTATTTTTAAGTCATTTTAATTATTGTCTTTTACTTTGCAAGTCTTGTAACCTTTTTACTATTAATGAAAATTTGAAGTTTTTAAGTTCAATTTTGAATTTTTATTTTTCATATTGTTAAAAGTCTCTTATAAGCTATATTAAGCTCTTATTTAAACATATAAGCCATCTGTTTTAACTTAAATACTAAGTACTTAAGAAAATTTTACAAAAAAAACAAAAAAAAAATCGACTCCCAAAATTACCTCAGCTTATTTTGGATGATAAGCCATAAATGGATGGGCTTATGGACACCACCAACTTATCTTTGATAAGCTGGAGCTTGTAGATAAGCTCTTTTCAGCATTGTTTGCCCTGTTTAAACAAGGGCTTTGTAAGTTTCCAATTTTTCAAATTTTAGCTTATTCACTATTCACATGCTTATTTTTGCTTATTTCCTGTTTGTGTTTTCTTATTGTAGCTTATTTATGTTATTGGATGCTTATGTATGCCTTATTTTAGAAATCATTAGTTCAAGTTTTACTTAAAATCTGTCAAAATAGCTTAAAAAGTTGCATAACCAGTTTCAACTTATTTGGGTGCTTATTGGTTGTTGAAATTTGCTCAATATTGTCTCTTTAACTTATTGAACATCTGGTCTTGTGAATTTGTGGTTTAAATCAGCATTAATCTAGATAAAAATGCAAATCTGTCTTATAAAGGGGTGTTTGGCATAAGACCCAAAGTGGGTCCAAAATTTGTTTAAAATCATTTGGGTCATTTGGCCAGCTTTTACAAGACTCATCTAAGTAATCCTCAGCTATTTTCAAAAGCTTTTAAGTTTAAAGCTTGTTTTTAAGGTTTGTCTATTAAGTGCTTAAAACTGTGGTTTCAAAAACAAGTTTAAGTGCTTATTTGATTAGCCTTTTGAAAACAGCCTTTAAGCCTTGTTTTTATGTTGCTTTTGGTGTTTAAATGCAGTAAACAAAAGTTGGTTACAATTGCCTTTGGTTTGTAAAAGTTTGTCCAAGTCTGTCAAAATTGCTAAGTGTTGAAATTTATGAAAAACAACCTTTTCATTTGCCCATTGTGGCTTATTCTTATATTCAAAATGGTTTTAGATTGTTGATATAAGCTCTTTGAAGTCCAAATTTAACCTTTTGTGGGTTTTAAAGTCATAAGGTTCCATCTTAGGGCTTAAAATTAAGCTCAAAAAGGTGTCCCTAGCCTGTTTGGTATGTTGTTGTTGGCATAAGTGCTTATTTGAATTTAGTGCCTTCCAGTTTGTTTTCTTAGCTTATTTTTGTTCAAATTTGCTTATTACGTGTAGTTAAATATATGTTTTAGCTTATTTCTCTTTTTTCATTGCTTATTGGGGGTTAAAAAGGCAAACAGTTTAACCATTTAGTATAACTTAGTGTAAAAGATTAAACTGTCAACTTAAAGTGCTTAATTTTGTGCTTATTAGTGGTTTGTAAAAAAAAGTGTGTTTATTAAAGTTGGTTAGTTTTTCTTATTTTATAAGCTGGTAAAAAGAAAATAAAAAAAATGTTTCTAAAAAAGAGAGAGGCATGGGGTTTGAACCCATGACCTCTCCCTTATCACACACTCGTCCCACAGGTCACACACACAAACCATTGGCACCAGTAGGGCTATCTGTTAGCCCTACTCACTATTTATTCTTTATACCATTTTAGCCCATTTAAGCTAGCAGCCAAATTTTGCTTATTACCAGCTTATTCCAATAAGCTGGTAATCCCATTTCATTTTTCTTAGATCCAGCATAAGTCAAAGTATTTTCCTGCATTTTTTTCAGATTTTTCCAAGTTCATTTAGTATTTTTAATTAATTTTTCTTATTAAAACAGTTTTTAATTCATATAAAATTATTAAAAAGTCAAAAAAATATATATTTTTAAAAAAAAATTTCTTTTATCATTTAGGACCTAGGAAAATTAAATTTGCTTTCGTAGGGTTAAAATTGTAGATTTTGAATTTTTAAAGAACGGGATCGAATCTCGGTCACGTTTTTTCGTGATTTTAAGCTTTAAACGCTTTAGTTTTTGGTGTAGTTTTCTTTGTTCTTACATTTTAGTCACATAGATTTTTAAAAAGTTAAATAATCAGTTTAGGATAAAATTTTGATAATTTAGGTTTTTAAATCGCGTTTTTACGTTTCCGTTTACGTTTTTAATTTAGTCATTGCTTTTGTTTTTAGTTTAGATTGCCTTTTAATTGATTTTTCCCGTAGAATTAGAAACCAAATCAAAGCCTTGTTTCATTCAAACATCGATTATCAAACCGACAAACGACTTTCCATTGCATCCTGATGGGAAACGACCCGAGAAGGTTTTTAGGGTTTTTGCTTTGGATAAAAGCATTAATCTTTTAAAAAGCCTTACGGAATTTCTTCTTATTATTGATTTTGATAATTCTTATTATTATATATTTATATTATATATTTATTATATATAGTAAAGGTATTATTTTTGTAACAAATCAATTTTTGGCGCCGCTGCGGGGAAAGGATTTGTAATACGATTGACGTTCCAATGTTGACAAATAGTGCTTTAAAGATCCTTCCTTGTGAAGTTATTTTCTTTATAAAAATATAAAAATAGAAAAATATTTTTCATTTTCTTTTATTTGTATATAAAAACAAGAAGAATCAAAAACATAAAATCATTGTCTTTAATAAAGATAAACAATTCATCATCAATATAATGCTTTCAACTAAAGCATTATCATAATAAGTTCCCAATCAAAAGATTTAAAACTTGCCTTTGTGTCACTTGTGAAATACGGCTCACCTTTAATCGATTAACAAATTATAAGAGGGGTATAAGGAGGGTTGTTCTGAGGAACTACGACCCGAAAGGAGAAGGATTTTAATAGCTTCGCGCTTTCCCGATCCTCCGCTCCTTTGTGCGTTTTTCTTTTAAAGAGCTACAATAAAGCTAGTGGATTATTGGTTTAAGTTGTCTTATCTCATTTTGTATTTTAATAAAATGAATTGTTTAAAAAACCTAAAAGCCCAAAAATATTCTTCTTTTTCTTCTTATCCATTTAATTCTTTTCTTAACCCTCTATATTGTTTAATTCTTATGGCGTCACTCGATTATCGTTTGAATCCCCTCTTCACGTTTAAAGAGTGTTCGTCTTGTGGAACTTTGTATAATAGAGGACATTGTTGTTCGAATATGAGTTCCGTTGGCAAAATTGTTCATGATTCTAATAAAGCTCCCGACTCACCACCACATCCCCACACGATTTCGTCCAACCAACGTCATTGCTTTCATTGTAAAGATGTGTTAGGAGATGGTGAATTTTGTCAACGATGTACTTGCGTGAGGTGTGGAAGTGGTCTTAGCAAAGGACTTTGTTTGATTTGTGCTTCAAGATATGGAAATAATCCGAATCCGATTTCTTTAAATGATTCTCCAAATATTTCCGAAAATGTTTCACAAAGTCCTCCACTAATCGACTATCATTGTTGTTACGAGTGTGAAGAGCCGATGGATGGCTTCTTTTGTCAACAATGTACTTGCAAGTCTTGTGGGAACGGTGCTCATTATGGCTATAATTGTCCACCGAAAGTTCTGATTATCTCTAATCCAGAACCATGCAACAATCAAACCATTGATGAGCTCCCACAAACTTTGCCAAGTTTCGATCCGACATGCTATTCTGGAGATGGAAGTTCATTCACTTATAATTCCACTCCTATTTTTGTCGATGACTCTCCTAACATTTTCAACCCACCTTCACAACCCCCGACGTATTCTTATGAGATTTATGGGAACAATGCTCATTATGGTCACGATTGTCCACCTCAAGTTTCGTTTATCTATAATCTGGAACCGTGTTACAATCAAGACTTTAATTTCCCACAAAATTTTCAATGTTTTCAACAACAATATATTTGTTGTATCCGCTGTGGGGGCCCGCATGAGAGTTTTCGATGTCAACAAGTGAACTTCTACGAACCTTGTTGTAAAAATTGCGGGGGTCCACACGAAACTTTTCAGTGTCAACCAATGAACCAAAATTTCGATAATTCTAATTCTTCTGGTTTCAACCAATTTCAACCCTCGAAATTTATCATCGATCATATTGATTCAATGAATGATCATCGATCATATTGATTCAATGATGATTCTATGAGTAAGCTTCGTGAGACGTTTCAAACTTGGTTACAACAACGGCAAGAACAAGTGGTTTATCTTGATTCTTATACCCCCGAGCCTTCGCAATGTTAGAAGATTCCCATTTGCTATGATGATGATGATGATGACGAGGAAAGTTCTATTCCCTTGAAAGATATTATTATTTCTGGACTTCCTCCGTGTGTTGCAATCACATCCGTTTTATTAACCGAGGAGCCCGTTGACTCTCTTATAATGGAGGATAAGCATCTCGACACTATTTCGGAAATGGAATCGGACGAATTAATAAAGTCTAGTGTTGAGGACCTTGTCCATACCCCAAGTGAGTCCGATGGTATATCCAAAAGTGAATATGATTTGCCCGTTTATGGTGATTCTTCTCCGAAAAAGGATGAGGTGTTAAATGATATCATTTCAATTCCACCAGGAAATGGTAATGATCATTTTAATGCCGAATCTAGTCTAATTGAATCCTTGTTTAATCGTGATAACGTGATATCTTCTCCTAAGATTGACCTCCTTATCGAGGAGTTCGCCGGTGAACTCGCTCTTATCCTCCAATTCCACCGGGAATTGTTAAAGACGACCTTGATCCGAAGGGAGATATCTGTTTTATTGAAAATTTAATGTATAATAACTCTTTTCCTCGCCCTCCGGAAACTCTTAAAGATGATTATGAAACTGTCATCGATTCTAACAATGATTATTCTTTGAGTGATGACGATTCTTATGAGGACATCGATTATGTCGATGCATCACCTCCCCTATCTGAGCTCGTACGCTTAGAGGAGATGAAGGATTTTCACCCGAAAGATGGAGAGATTGAGGACGATATTCTTCATGAAAAGTTATCGAAAATTAATCTTCTCATTGCTAAGATCGAAGCATTAAAGGCTAATCCAACTCCATCTTCTGATTTTATGCTCAAGTCTCCCATCCCCATTGAGGATGGTGACTCTTTCTTGGAAGAATTTGAAACAACTCTCGAGCTTGAAACTTTTAAATTTGATATTAAAGAGAAGAATAATGGCAGTACCACTATTCATGCTGATATTTCTCTTTCGGATCTTGAATGTTTCTATTTTAAGAGTAAGCCCGATCCGGGTGAGTTAACTAGTATTGTTGACTCCGAGATTCGTGAAAACGTTTCTTTTACGACAAATGTGAATTTACCATTTGAGGATGACCAATCTCCTCTCTTCGCGTATGTTGTATGGATCTTTCTTCCTTTTCTCACGTATCCCGTTGCTCCTCCATATCTTTTCGCTTGCGGGAATGAAGATACCATTTTTGATCCCGACATCTCCATTTATCATTCTTTTATGCCGAGTGTATCTCATCGGAGTGGAACTTTCATGAAATTCAATGTTTATCCAAACTACTTGAATGAAAGTCTAATAGAGATTTTATCTTTCACTTGCTCCCCCATGGACCAATGAATTCAAGGTCGAGTCGAGCTTGTGACTCAGTTAACAAAAACAAGGCGCTTCGTGGGTGGCAACCCATGCTTATCCTAGTAACAGTATTAATGAATGTGTTTTGTGATGTGAGGAGGCTCGCCTCTACCTTTCTCGTGTTTTGTGGTTTTTGTTGTGTATGTCCAGGATTGCCCGGATTTATGAAGCCTCTCGTACTCGCGGTTTTGTCCGTCATTCACTCGAGCTTCAAATCCGCATCTTCATTTTGGGAATCTAATATCCAAATCTTATCGACTAACGTTTTTCTTTTGGCATACTTAATAACCGGCCTTAGATTTACATAGAGACCCTTCTTAAAACATTAAGGACAATGTTCAATTCTAGTATGGGGGGGGATCTATCGATTTGATTTTTCCTGCAGTCGTTGTTTTTGCGTAATCCCGTTTTTACCATCAAAATACCAAAAAAATGAAAATTTTAAAAAAATTTCAAAAACAAAATAAGTGTTTTGTCACAATTTTGACTTTCCTGCTGGGTAGAATAAGAATATGTAGGATCCCTTTAACACATACACTTCATATCATACACGGATCTAGATCAAGAAAAGAGAAAGAGAGATGATTTCTAGA
>BQNB010010655.1:0-83434 GCA_026074375.1 Tanacetum coccineum
TAACTTATTATATCAAAGCTTATTTTGTTTATCAATTTACGAAAGTGGATTTCTCGACACAGACTATAAAGACCATAGACAAATTTTTAAAACCATATAGATCATAACGGGTCTTTCGACCGATACCGATACGATTATATAATCTAAGTTGATAAGAAAAACTAACAAGATAAGATATAATAAAGATTAATGAGATCACAATCATACCAAACACTTATTTATTATCATAACTTCACCGAGTAGTCATGAGAGAATTAGCCTCTCATGGCTATGTAGTTCATAATATAACTTGATTCAACAAGAAACTTCATTATTCAATAAACTAAGATGATGTTCTTCTTCATTCTTGGTTATTTGATCTTGAATCTTCAAAAGGTATGGTGTTTATGGTTGAGAAAAGGTTGGCAAAGGAATTAGGATATCATAAGGGTGAGAGAGAGTGTGTGTGATATGAGGGAAATGACTATGAAAGGATGACTTGTGGTGAAAATTCGTCTCCTATTTATAGGTTGATTTTGGGGTGAAAGTGTGGCACACAATTTTATAAGTGCGACGCACTTGAGGTGTTAATGTGCCAATATTAAATGACTTCATTTAATTTTTGTAGCCAGATTGGAAGTGCGGCACACAAAGTAATTTGTGCGGCATACTTAGGGAGTTAATTCACTATTTTAACTTAGCCTTTAATTCTTTGACTTTGGGGAGAAGTGCGGCGCACATTGTGTAACACCCCCAAATCTGGGTAGCAGCGGAATGTTGAATATCCGAGGGCGTTACTTCATAGATCAATAGCACAAGATATGAGAATGACCACTAACGTGTCGTTTTTAAAAAGATACATTGGATTAACAAAATGCTTGTTCATTACATAAGCTAATGGCTTCAAATTGTTCGACAATATAAGTAAAGATTTCGGTTTATAACAAATGTTTCTAAAATGTAATACGCCCAAATCTTTAGTACTGACTCTTTCCAAAGAGTGACCCCCAATGTATCTGAGCACCCCGTGTCTTATTGACCTGAGAAAACATGCTTAAAATATCAACATAAAGTTGGTGAATTCATAGGTTTATGTAAATCAATAGTAGGACCGCAAGATTTCCAAGTGTATGATTAAGCAACAAATGCAAACATCATAAAAAGAGTAATTACATTTTACTAAGCTCATGACACTGAAGCTCGACATGTATGAATGCAATAAATTGCCAATAATGCCCATGAATGATGTTCCAACCCGAAACATCCCAAATTCAACATGTTATAACGTTCGTTCCTGGTAATAGCTAGTCACCCGAACGGGGATGTCAATCCCAAATAGATCTACTCATAACATTCGCGCTTACAATCCAGTAATTGATAGTTCATGATAAAGGGCTCAGTGGGTTATCGCTACTTAGGCAAACACGAAATCATAGTATAAAATGTACACTTGCGTCCAATTTGTAAAACAAAGCATGTTCTCACCCCAAAGATGTAAATCATTTAAATAACTGTAAAATATGGGGCTATGAACTCACCTGACTGAATAGTCCTTTGGAAATGATAATGGATATCCAAGTATGGATCACCGTCAAATACCTAAGTAAATACGGCCAGTGTTAGTCTACAATTTAGGCTAAAGACTCAATGTATAAACTACAATAAATTGCTAGTTTATATATACTATTATCACTTGTGTGGTGGTGCAAATATTTATTAAATTTGTATTCACTTGATGGCTCTTGGGAAGGTATACAATTTCACACGTTCTTGTATACGTACAAATGTTATTAATAAATATTCGTATTTATTAAATCGTAGGTTATCTTGTATATTATCCGAATACAATTCGTCCGATTCGCTAAGTGTTTATAAAATCACTTTGTTTATAAAATACCCTTAGGTTTTATATAATTACCAAAACAGTCCCTCTAGTTTATGAAAATAGAGTATTTACACTTTAGACCCTTAAGTTTTCTCTTGTACACATTTAGTCCTCCAACTTTACAAAGTTTACATTTTAGGTCCTTATATGTTTCCAATAGTCCCCAAAGTTTTAGAATGACAAAAATAGTCCCTCAAGTTACTAAAACAGTAAGTTAACAGTTTTAAACCTTTAAGTTTCAAAATTGACACATTTAGTCCCTTAACTTGTAAAAATCACATTTTTAGTCCAAATAAGTTCTAATAAGGGACATTATGTTTCATTTGACTCCAATAAGCCACATAAGCTGTGCCAGCTTATAAATAAGCTCGGATGAGCTTATTTGGGCTTATTGGACTTGTCGGCCCAACACCCTTACTCGAAAAGTTAAGAAAAGGTCCATTAGGGTTTCCTTATTGAATCAAACTTGTTTTCTTAACTTATTAAGCTCCTTTAGGTCTGCTTAAGCTGTTTTAAGTGTGGGGCTTATTCATTAAGCCATTAAGCTCATTATTTGGGCTTTTTGGACCTGATATAAGCCCGAATGGAGGTTTAAAGGTTTGGACTCAATTCCTTAGGGTCTGTTTGGTTTTTAAACGCAAGTTAAGGCATCTTAGGGTCTATGTGAGTTATAATAAGCTCGTAGAACCCTTAATAAGCTTGTAGAGCTTCTAATTAAATTGTGGGCTCATGGTCACGGCCTGTTGGGCCTATTTAGTTCGGACATGGGCTGTTGGGCCCAATTGGTCCATTAAGGGTCCGATTAACTTTAGTTATTTATGTTCAATCACATGCAATTGTTCTATAGGCCAATGTACGCGTTCCCAAGCCAAGCTATTAAGTTTACACGAAAAGTTTACGTATGGGTTTTCCTATGTTTTGAATACATGAAGTGATTTTCATTTAAGTCACTTTCTTGGTACTTTAAAGAATCGTTAAAGACTTAACTCGATTTTTAACATGTTTTATGCTCGTAGAAGATGCTTGCACCACACAAGATCAAATGTACGTGTATTGTATGTGCGTGAACCATGCATGGGTCGAACCATGCATGCTCACACCCACGTAACATGCCCAACACAAGTTTTACGTGACATTTATAACTAGATATGTAACAAACGACTAGAGTATAAAAAAATATAAGCTTGGTTTGACTTACAATAGTCTTAGACTCTTGGTTCGTAGATTTGGAAGACAACCCAACGCGTTTACACCTAAACGTGTAATAACTTAAGCTTCAAAGCTTGTATACCCAATCCTTAGCTTGTACACTCTTCTTAATACTCTTATATGCGAACTTAATGCTACCTTGAATCCTTAACATGAATTGTGGGTGCGAATGGTTTCAGTTATGAGAGACCCGAATGCAAAAGGAGTAAGTGAAGAGATTTTAGCTTTGAGAGAGAGTTTGGGAGTTTAGGAAATGTCCAAGTGATAATGTGAGTGAGTATTTATAGACTAATGAGCTAGTTAACTCCCATTGGTCCTAAACTAACTAATAACGAGCCATATAGGATGGTTTAAAGGTTTTCTTGTTAATCTCCCATGGTTTCTTGATAAACCACTAAGTACTACTCTTAATTACTTGCAAGATGTACAAGATTTGCCAAGATTGGGAAAATCTTATGGATTTGTGTGTTGTTTGCTAATAGCCGCGGCATGTAGGATAAAAGGGAGACTCATTGGTTATTATCCAATGTGTAAATGTTAGTTAAGGGACCATTAGTACTACTCTTAATTAACCAAGAGATGTACTAGTACTTTGGAGATCATTAGGAAGATTTCTAGGTGTGTATATGTATGGGATGTGGGTTTTCAAAGAGAAAGAAGGATCCCTAATGATCTTTAACTAGTGTGTATTAGCTAACTAGGAACATATTGTACAAACATTAATTAAAACCTAGATGTACATTGTACTTAGTGTAAGTTTTTAAGGATTTTCTAGTTGTTTTGGTCCCATAACCGGCCCTAGTGGCTTATTTACACAAGAATTGATTTAATTTTGTGTTTAAGGTTTAAAAGTGGGTATTGGTTTGAATCTAGGTAAGTCTAGGTATTTCCGGGGTGTGTCCAAATGTATTTTATTGCGAAACGTAAACCTTTTACGTGACCAATAAAAATAAAATACGCAAAGTTAATAATTATCTTCTTAATAATTATATATTACTTGGTTGATGTAAACCTTAATTTATTTGATGACCGTTTACATTAGATGATTATTTCTAGTCTACGCGATTTAGCTTAAAAGTTAATTTAAAAGTAAACGCGTATCGGACCAAAATAAATAGTGACGAATAATAGGAGTCGTAAAATGACCTGAAATTGAGAAATGTTACAGTCTCCACCCGTTAAAAGAGCTTTGTCCTCAAAGCTTAAGACCTTGTAGTGGATGACGAAGCCCGGTTTGTGAAGAGTTGTGGGTATTTCTGTTTGAACGAATCTTCACGTTCCCAGGTGAACTCAGGACCTCTCCTAGAGTTCCAGCGAACCTTAACCAATGGTATCCGGCTTCGCTTCAATCGTTTGATCTCCCGTTCCATGATTTCAACGGGCTCTTCCACAAACTGGAGCTTATCGTCAACGTGAATTCCTTCTAACGGCATGACTAATGGTTCGTCAGCGTAACATTTCTTCAGATTAGACACATGGAAAGTATGATGAACTCTGCTCAACTCTTGGGGAAGTTCCAGCTTGTAGGCAACTTTCCCAACTTTGGCTAACACCTTGAAAGGTCCGACATATCTCGGGTTCAACTTACCCCGCTTACCGAATCGTACAACCCCTTTCCAAGGTGAGACCTTGAGCATAACCCTATCCCCAACCGCAAACTCCATTGGCTTTCGCTTTCCATCAGCGTAGCTCTTTAGTCGATCCTGAGCAGCTTGCATTTCTTTTTTTTTTTTTTTTTTTTTGGCTTATCAGACGATCTTTTTCCGTTGTTTCTTGGATTAATTTTTGGACACAGTTCAGTTGATCTCACACCAATCTCGCCAGCACACCGTGAAGCGACTTTTTTATCAACCATACAATGCCCTCATAAGGGCGCCTTTAGCTTAGTGTGATAACTATTGTTATATGAAAACTCGGCTAGTGGCAAATGCTTAACCCAACCCTTGCCAAAATCGATCACGCAAGCACGTAGCATGTCCTCGAGAGTTTGAATAGTTCTCTCGCTCTGGCCGTCAGTTTCTGGATGATACGCAGTGCTCATACTTATATCTGTACCCAAAGCTTTCTAAAATGATTTCCAGAAATTAGACGTGAATCTCCCATCATGATCACAGATGATTGACACAGGTATTCCGTGTCTTGCTACTATCCTGTTCAGGTACAACCTTGCCAACTTGTCCAATGGATCATTCTCCCTTATTGGCAAGAAGTGAGCAGATTTTGTAAGTCGATCCACAATCACCCAGATGGTGTCAAAACCTTGCGATGACTTAGGAAGCTTGGTGATAAAATCCATCATGATATTATCCCACTTCCACTTGGGTATCTCAGGTTGTACTAGCAATCCCGATGGCCTTTGATGTTCGGCCTTGACCCTTGCACATGTCAAGCACTTGCTAACATAGGTGGCGATGTCTGCCTTCATATTGGGCCACCAATATAGCTTTTTCATGTCTTGATACATCTTTTCCGAACCGGGATGGATAGAGTATTTTGACTTGTGAGATTCGTGCATAATCACGGATCTTAAATCTCCATAGCAAGGTAACCAACTCTTTCCGTTTATACATAGTGTTCTATCGGCACGTGGTTCCAATATTTCCTTGGGTATATCCTTTCTGATAATCCCGCCTACGTCTTCATTTACAAGATTTTCTATTTTCAGGGCTTCGATCTGAGCTTCTAAAATTCATTTGGGAAGATTCAAGCCAATAGTCATAACAAAGGCTCGAACCCGGCAATGGCTCAGTCCATTCCTTACGGCTCAATGCATCGTCCACTAAGTTTGCCTTCCCTGGATGATTAACGAATGACGCCAATCGTAAGCACTTAACAACTCTAAGCCAACGGCGTTGCCTCATGTTAAGCACCTTATGATCGAGAATGTGTTTTGTAGGCTTTTATTATGGTCCTGTGAACACGGTGCATCTGGTGTCCGTAAAAGATAGTGTCTCTATAATTTTTTAGAGTATATAACCACCGCTCCAAGTTCTAAATCATGAGTGGTGTAGTTCTTCTCGTGAACTTATAGTTGTCGAGAAGCAATAACAATTCACCTTCTCATTCATCAGCATCAATAACATTACCTAAACCCTTATGTGAAGCCACACAATAGACCGACAAAGTCTCGCTCCTTCAGGTAAAGCCAGAATTGGTGTACTCACAATTTCTACTTTATTAACTGAAAAGCGTTCTCTTCCTTTTCACCCCAGTCTAACTTGATTCCTTTCTGTGTAAGTTTCGTCATTGACTTACCAATCTTAGAAAATCCTTCGATAGTAACCAGCAAGACCTAAAAATTGGCGGATCTCCGTTGGTGTCTTAGGAGATGCCCAATCTTTGATAGATTCTATTTTGGTTGGATCCACATGTATGCCTCTGCTATCAATGATATGTCCGAGAAATTATACTTTCGGAATCCAAAATTCACATTTTGAAAATTTAGCATACAACTTCTCTTTCTTAAGCAATTCTAAAATGGCCTTGAATTTTCTTCATGCTCTTTTCTCGTCTTTGCATAAATAAGTATGTTCATCGATAGAAGATAATTATGAACTTATCCAAGTAAAGGAGTGCTTGCATACTACTCGGTTCATGAGGTCCATGAATACCGCAGGTGCGTTTGTCAGTCCGAATGGCATAACCTAGAACTCGTAATGGCCATACCGAGTTCGGAATTCCGTCTTTGGAATGTCTTGCTCTCGCACTCTAAGCTGGTGATATCCTGATCTCAGATCTATTTTTGAATAAATACTAGATCCCTAGAGTTGATCAAATAAATCGTCGATCCTCGGGAGTGGATAACGATTCTTTACTGTGGTCAGTATAATATAGCTCTCGGGTAGTCGATGCACATTGCTAATGACCCATCTTCTTTTTTGACTATAAGCCGGGGCTCCCCAAGGTGAGGAACTAGGCCTTATAAATCCTTTGTCGGAAAGCTCTTATAATTGTTCCGATAATTCTTTCATTCGGATGGAGCCAATCGATACCGTGCTCTAGCTACGGGTGCGGCTCCCGGAATGAAGTTGATTTGGAGTTCTACCGGTCGAGCCGGAGGAAGCTTGGCAAGTCCTCTGGGAAATACTTCAGGAAAATCTCAAACGATTGGTACGTCCTTTATTTGTTTCCATCCGACTTGTCCTCCTCTTCTGGCCCTTGGCGATATCAACTCCAAAAAGAAGTGTGGCATCCTTTTTGGCCAAGTACTCTTGAGCTATGACCATGAGATAACTGTCAACCAAGATTCTCTCACGTTGCTACTTCCGTTGCCACCAAAAATCAAGAGTTCATTCCCATAGGGAAACTTGAACAAGTTACTCAAAACGCACACGATTCACGGCCTGACATCATCTTAACCATTCCATACCGATAATGACATCGAAACTACCAGGTTTCTAACGGGCATTAGATCTATGGTTGACGGATTTGGTCTAAGAAATTTAAGGTGCAACCTCGTATAATAGTGTCTATCCCGACTAATTTCCCATCAGCTAATTCGACATCATAACAATTTTCTAATGGAGTTAGGGCGATGTTAATCAAGGAACTAAATGCAGTGGATATAAAGCTTCTATCAGCACCAATGTCGAATAAGATAGATGCATAGTAGTTATTTAAGAGGAACATACCCATGACGACATTAGCATCAGGGTTTCCCGATGCATTTCCTCTCTTTTCAGCATTCCCAACTGCATAAACCCAGCCTTATGCATTCCAATTTCTCCCGTCCTTATTCTTCAACTTATGACAATCTCTTTTGAAATGCCCTAGTGTTCCACACTCAAAACAACCATTTCCCTTGGGAGCTGCCCCATTGCCCTTCTGAGCATTAGCAACATTTGTGTTACCAGTACTCCTGCAATCGGGAGCAAAATGCCCTACTTTGTTGCATTTGTGGCACTTCTGGGTGCATGGGCCATTGTTGTGAAGATGGCACTTGGTGCACTTGGGCAAAGATCCCCCATAAGGCTTTTCCTTTCCCGCCTGTCCACAATATTGTAGACCTTGGGGAAATTCATCCTCTTGGCAGGTTGTTACGTGACACATGGTTGTTTCGGGATGAATCATCACCTACCTTTTGTTGTCCAGACTGCCTTTCTTTTCTGCATAGGTGCGGAGTTTCTGATCCATCAAGTCGTTGGCCAACTCAATAGTCTCATCCAACATCTTGGGTCTGGCAGATTTAACATTCCTATAAATGTTGTCAGAAACTCCACTGATGTACTTGTCAACCTTCTCGGTTTCGTTGGCAACAAACTTGGTACATATCAGGGTTAGCTCTTGTAAAATGTTAGTGTATGTTGGAACGATCGTTCCCGCTGACCTTTATGTTCGCAATCTTGATTTATCCCCTCCCCCCTTTTAAATATTCACTGATTTTACCTCTGCGAAAACTTTGTCCGTCAATCTTTTTCTTGACTACTTCCTAAGTCATTGCATATGCCTCAGGACCTAAGGTTCTTATCTGACCAGTCAAACCAACCCCTAACAGAGTGCAGGTGGCAAACTTCACTTGATTCTCAATAGGCACAAACCACTGATATTGAAAACTGACTCCATCTTCTCAATCCACACCAGTCCAACCGAACTAACAGCCTTCAGTTCCCTTAAAAGTTCAAATAAGGTTGAACACTTCATGAAGTCATGGTAAAAACAAGCGCGCAGTTTGCCCGTTCCTTCGGTATCATCGTTCGAATTGTGCTTTCCATCCCATTGTGGGTTTCGCAAAAGAGCTTGGTCAATCATTGCTTGGATGGATTCGAGTCATGTTGTTTGGGTTGGTGTTGTTAACAGGGGTATTCGGTCCTCTTCTGGTCGTAGGTGCCATGATTTGTCTATATCACAAAAGACAAAACATGAGGTTATATGACAGAATATAATAATGTATAAATGAGATATCAACACAAGAGAGGTATACAGTATGACAGAACACATCCATTTCATTCATAACTTTGAAAATTTACAATGAAATAGTTGTCGGATTTCACAAAATACAATACAAAAGATCTACGCTATGCTAGCGGGAAACCCTAATAATTAACTCCTGAAACAATGACCTAGCAAGATAAAATATAAATAAATCACTGGATGTGACTGTCAGCAGCCCAGAAGCATTTCTTGAGATCTGGAATCCTGAGCCATCTGGGTCTGAGGCTGTCTTGCTCTCCTCTTGCTACTCTCTTAGTGCTAACAACTCGGCATGCATGTCACTCATCTCTCGCCTCATGTCTCTAATGACTCGAAGAGTCTCTACCATCTGTGCCTGACGTCTATGGTCAGTCTCTCGAAGCGCTGCTAACTCAGCCTGCTGCATCTGAAAGCGAGTCTCATGTACTGATTTTTGTCCTGAATGAGAGTACCCAGCAGTGTAGCTGTTTTCGAGATGTGCCCTGGAGATGGGTCTCGTGTGCATACATATGATCACGATGGGTCTGAATGCTCCTGATGATTACCCCGCTTGACTCATCTTATCAAGTGAGCCCAAGCCTCTCGGGAAGCATAGGCTTCCTCCTCCACCATCCATACTGTCTCCTGGAGAGTCATCCTATCCCCCATAAGTAAATCGACCCGCTGCGAGTCCATATCACACACACCGCCTTCCCCCTCCACGCCTTGCTATGAAATATTGAGACCTACTATCCTGAGCATCTCTAGTAAGGCATACAAGTCATGTGTATCATGCTCATGGAGCTCAACAAGCTCTGTGACCCTAGTATTGACCTCTCCTATGGTCATAGGTGCTATCTCAGAAACTGCCTCTGCCGAATCTACCCAAGTATCCCTAATAACCGTAAACCCAACATCTGCTCTATCCCCTGTCGTCCTTCTCTCAGCATCTACCGTGCGAACAAATCCATAATCCTATCCCCCGACCTCTGGAATCTAGCAGTAGAACTCTCCCCGACCTCGTATCTGGAGCCTAGGGTGGACAAATATAACCTCTTGCGGGGAGGCTGCTCAGACTCGGGAATATCATCCCTACGGTCAACATGTGGTGGTATGTATAGAGATGGTGGTAGTGGTGGTAGTGGAGGTGATGGTAATGCGGCAGTAACTGCATCAATAAGGGCCTGAGTGGATGCTATCCTAGTGGTTTTGTATTTGGGTTGGACACCCAATGATGGTAGTAAGGGTGATGGCACAGGTGGTGTGATGAATGTTGCAGTAGGCCATGCTCCTAACAAGGCGCTCCCTACAGAGGTGGTGGTAAGTGAGATGGGTAGATGATGTGAGGAGTAGTCATGGCCCGTAATCTCTCAACTCTATGCCGTCTGGTGGACGGGATATGGAAGTTCTGAGGCCGTACGATAATCCAAAGCCCCAATAGTAATGTGAGTGAGGGTGGTTGTAATAACAGGACTCGTTCCTCAGTGGGAAAACAGGCTCATCAATAGGTACAACAATAGCAGAGTCGGCCGAAGCTAAGTGCTCCTCCCCTCCTCCTCCTTGTCCTCATCATCCTCATCCTCACCATCAGCGTCATCCCCAGATGAATCACCGTCATCATCATCTCCATCATCTTCCCCGTCCATAGGATAGTCGACCGGACCATCCTCTGTCTCATCATCCTCGTACTCCTCTGGATCCTCCTCGGGAATCTGACTCAGTTTAACAAATCCGGGTGACTCAACAGTAGTGAATCAACAGAGGTTAATGGCTGCTCCTCAGCTGGAAACTCATGCTCATTCTCCAAAAGGTATATACTCAAGGTATATAGGCTCTGGCACGTAAGTCCAGGATCATGTGCCTAGTACTAACGTAGGCTTCACGCCTCATCCTCGTCCTAAGGAACTGCGGTGTTTTAATGGATCCTACTAGGCCTGTATGTAATTCGTAATGGTGGGGGCTTCTGGCTGCATCGGGAGTACCGTCCGTATCCTATATATACGATGACCCGTGGGATGCCTCCCTCAGATATCTCAATCATCATCGGCTCCCCAGAAGGCTCTGCCGGGCTCAGAGTTAGTGTAAACGGAAGTGTAGGTAACCGCAGATGTCGCAGAAGACATGATTACATGCAAAAAGCAAAATAGCCTATATAATATTAACTTTATAAGGAAAGATCGGTATGATATGTCTATAAGCTTTAATTATAAGAGTCTTATAGTAATATACGTAATATCATTCATCTACACGTATATCAGTCAATCATGTAAGCACTTAGTAACTACTAATGCTAAAACAATGCATGTCATGTAAGCATATATTCTGGATGCAAACAAGTAATGATGTAATGTCCCATCGCAAAACCATTTGTGAAAACCCAGTGTAAAACAATGGTTATAGTCATACAAAACTTTTTTTGACCTGGTTCTCTATAACCTTGGCTCTGATAACAATCTGTAACACCCCCAAATCTGGGTAGCAGCGGAATATAATGTATATCCGAGGGCGTTACTTCATAGATCAATATCACAAGATATGAGAACGACCACTAATGAGACATTATTAAAAAGGATACATTGGATTAACAAAATGCTTTTTCCCATTACATACTCTCATGGCTTAAAATTGTACGAGAGCAAAAATAATAAAGATTCGGTTTATAAACAAATTCCCCAAAAAGTAATATTCCCAACTTTAGTACTGACTCTTTCCAAACGAGTGACCCCCAATGTAAATTCTGAGCACTCCCGTGCCTTATTGACCTAGAAAACATGCTTAAAAATAATCAACATAAAGTTGGTGAATTCATAGGTTTATGTAAAACAATAGTAGAACGCAAGATTTTCCAAGTGTATGATTAAGCAACAAATCAAACATCAAACAAAGTAATTACTTTTCCTAAGCTATGACACTGAAGCTGACATGTATGAAATGCATATATTTCTATGAATGCCCGTGATGATGTTCATACCCGCAACATCCCAAAATTCCGACATGGTATACGTGTTCTCTGTCCCCGGTGATATCTAAACACTCCGAACGGGGAATGTAATCCCAAATAGACTATCTATAACATATCGCGCTCACAGATCTAGTAATTGACAGTTTCATGTTGATGGGACGTCAGTGGTTATCGCTACTTAGGCAAACACATAATCATAGTACTAAATGTGCACTTTAGCTTCCAATTTATAAAAACAGCATGTTCTCAACCTCAATGGATGCAAATCATTTTAAATAGTTGTAAAACATAGTGCTATGAACCACCTTAGTAAATATCCTACTGAAAATGATAGTATATATCCAGTATGATCACACCGTCAAATACTAAGTAAAATACTACCAGTCTTAGTCTACAAATTTAGGCTAAAGACTCAATGTATAAACTACAATCATTTGCTAGTTTATATATATTGTTATCACTTGTGTGGTGGTGCACATGTTTAATGTATTTGTAATTGTTTGGTGGATCTTGGGAAGGAATACTACCTCATACGTTCTTGTATATGTATAACCGTTAATAAATATTTATATTTATTAGGTCGTGTTCAAAACCAAGTAATATCCGAACATATTATAACTCATCTAATTCGTTAAATGTTTATAAAAATCACTTACGTTTACAGAATACCCTTAAGTTCTTATAATCACAAAACAAGTCCCTCTAGTTTATGAAAATGTAATATTTACACTTTAAACCCTTAGGTTTCCACATTTACACTTTTAGTCCTCTAACTTTACAACATTCATACTTTAGGTCCTTATATGTTTAAAATAGTCCATTAAGTTCCAAGAATAACAGAAACAGTCCCTTAGGTTCTCAAAATAGTAAGCTAATAGTTTCAAACCTTTATGTTTCAAATTTGACACTTTTAGTCCCTTATCTTGTAAAAATTGCATTTTAATCCTGATTAAGTTCTAACAAGTGGCAATTGGTTTTAATAGACTCCAATAAGTAAAACCAACTGTTTTGGCTTATAAATAAGCTCGAATGAGCTTATTTAGGCTTATTGTTCTTATTAGGCCCGTTAAGGCCCATTAAGCTAAATAATGATCCAATTCAGTTTCTAAGAGTACATAAGCATTTGATAAGCTTATTTAAGTTATTAAAATCAATTTGGCTTATTAATAAGCTCAGATGAGCTTATTAGAGCTTATTGGGCTCGTTAGCCCAACAACTATAACCGAATGCTAACAAGTAGGCCTATTAGGGTTCCCTTATTGATTCTCACTAATTTTCTTAACTCAATAAGTTCACTTGGGCCTGTTTAAGCTGTTTTAAATCTTGTGGCTTATCCCATAAGCAAATAAGCTACGGTAATAGGCTCTTAGGCCCATTAAGAAACCGTTATGCATTTTAAGCCTTTAGGCTTGCTTGATTAGGGTCCATTAGCTTTTATAGGTCTATAATAAACTCAACAAGTCGCATAAGCTCATGAATAAGTTGTGCAAGCTTATTCTTGGCTTATGGCTCCATTTTGGCCATGGAAATGGGCTGCCAAGCCCATTAAGAACCCGATAAGGGTTTTGAGGGTGTGGGCTTATACAACATAGGCTCATAAGAATTTAAGGTCTTCAATAAGCCCATAAGTTCTGTCATAGCTTATAAATAAGCTATAAAGAGCTTATTTGAGTCCCCCCGTTTAGGCCTTGTCCGTTGGCCTCTTAGTAGTTTTGACGAGTCTATAAAGGACGGCCTAGCTTCTTTATATTTATTTAGGATTATAAATGAATCAAATAAGCACCCCTAGGCCCTTAAATAAGCCATCGAATGCATATTTATAGCCGAGGCTATTACAAGAGCTTGTTTCGGTGTATATCCGGCCCCTAGTGGGTTTTACTCCCAACAAGCCTCATGTAATAAGCCTACGGCTTATAAATAAGCTCTACGAGCTTATTTAAGGCTAGGGGTGCTTATTTGATTCACTTTAAATCCTAAAATAAATATAAGAAGCTAGCCGAGCCCTTAATAGACTCGTCAACCCACTAACGAGGCCCAAACGACAAGCCTAACGGCTCAAATAAGCTCTTATAGCTTATTTATAAGCTATGACCCAAACTTAAGGCTTATTGAAGACCCTAATGCTTTATAGCCTATGTTGTAAAACCCACACCCATAAAAACCCTTACCGGGTTCTTAATGGGCTTGGCAGCCCATTTCCATGGCCAAAATAGAGCCATAAGCCACGAATAAGCTTGCACAACTTATTCGTGAGCTGATGCGACTTGTTGAGTTTATTATAGACCTAGAAAAGCTAATAGACCCTAATCAAGCAAGCCTAAAGGCTTAAAATGCATAACGGTTTCTTAATGGGCCTAAGAGCCCATTACCGTAGCTTATTTGCTTATGGGATAAGCCACAAGATTTAAAACAGCTTAAACAGGCCCAAGTGAGCTTATTGAGTTAAGAAAACTAGTGAGAATCAATAAGGGAACCCTAATAGGCCTACTTGTTAGCATTCGGTTATAGTTGTTGGGCTAACGAGCCCAATAAGCTCTAATAAGCTCATCCAAGCTTATTAATAAGCCAAATTGATTTTTATAACTTAAATAAGCTTATCAAATGCTTACATACTCTTGGAAACTTAATTGGACCATTATTTAGCTTAATGGGCCTTAACGGGCCCAATAAGCCCAATAAGCCTAAATAAGCTCATTCGAGCTTATTTAAAAGCCAAAATAGTTGTTTTTGCTTATTGGAGTCTATTAAAACCAATTGCCACTTGTTAGAACTTAATCAGGATTAAAATGCGATTTTTACAAGATAAGGGACTAAAAGTGTCAAATTTGAAACTTAAAGGTTTGAAACTATTAGCTTACTATTTTGAGAACCTAAGGGACTGTTTTTGTTATTCCTGGAACTTAAGGGACTATTTTAAACATATAAGGACCTAAAGTATGAATGTTGTAAAGTTGGAGGACTAAAAGTGTAAATGTGGAAACCTAGGGGTTTAAAGTGTAAATAATACATTTTCATAAACTAGAGGGACTGGTTTTGTGATTATAAGAACTTAAGGGTATTCTATAAACGTAAGTGATTTCTATAAACACTTAACGAATTAGATAAGTTATAATATGTTCGGATATTACTCGGTTTTGAACACGACCTAATAAATATAAATATTTATTAACAGTTATACATATACAAGAACGTATGAGGTAGTATACCTTCCCAAGAGCCACCAAACAATTACAAATACATTAAACATGTGCACCACCATACAAGTGATAACAGTATATATAAACTAGCAAATGATTGTAGTTTATACATTGAGTCTTTAGCCTAAATTTGTAGACTAAGACTGGCCGTATTTACTTAGATATTTGATGGTGTGATTCATACTTGGATATATACTATCATTTTTAGAGGACTATTTACTAAGGTGAGTTCATAGCCCCATGTTTTACAATTATTTAAATGATTTACATCCTTGGGGTGAGAACATGCTTTGTTTTACAAATTGGACGCAAGTGTACATTTTATACTATGATTACGTGTTTGCCTAAGTAGCGATAACCCACTGAGCCCATCATCATGAACTGTCAATTACTGGACTGTGAGCGCGAATGTTATAGATAGATCTATTTGGGATTGACAATCCCCGTTCGGGTGATTAGCTATCACCGGGAACGAACGTATACCATGTCGGATTTGGGATGTTGCGGGTTAGAACATCATTCACGGGCATTCATTGGCAATATATTGCATTCATACATGTCGAGCTTCAGTGTCATGAGCTTAGGAAAACGTAATTACTTTTTATGATGTTTGCATTTGTTGCTTAATCATACACATGGAAATCTTGCGGTCCTACTATTGATTTACATAAACCTATGAATTCACCAACTTTATGTTGATATTTTAAGCATGTTTTTATCAAGTCAATAAGGCACGGGGTGCTCAGATACATTAGGGGGTCACTCTTTGGAAAGAGTCAGTACTAAAGATTTGGGCGTATTACATTTTGGGAACATTTGATATAAACTAAAATCTTTACTTATATTGTCAAACAATTTGAAGCCATGAGCTTATGTAATGAACAAGTATTTTGTTAATCCAATGTATCTTTTTAAAACGACACGTTAAGTGGTCGTTCTCATATCTTGTGCTATTGATCTATGAAGTAACGCCCTCGGATATTTAACATTCCGCTGCTACCCAGATTTGGGGGTGTTACACTCAGGAACAGGACCACATACACTGCATATTCAGACCATAAAGAAGTGATGTACAAGGACTAGAACAACAGAAATAGATTGATGCACGCTGATGAACTCCATAAATTCAGTGATGGCACGCTCAATGATGTTCCGACTGCTCTTAATGATATTGCTAAGGGAATAAGGATGGAATATTTGCCAAAGAGGAAATGGAGTGGTTTAGACAAACGAAGGGCTCGGGTTATGGTTCAGGATATCGACAAACAACTTTATGAGAGGAGGTTGATGCAGAATTTAGAGAAGTTCGTTGGTGGAAGAGAATACGGGAATGACCTCAGGCTGCTTAAACTGACAATATGACTTTGTTATATTGTGTCCCTCTCCTTATAAGGTCAATTTCTTGTATATTATAAATTTGTGAATATGTACAAATGTAGTGTAAGACTATAATTAGGAATATATGTAGTATCCCTTTAATACATGCACTTCATATCATACACGGATCTAGATCAAGAAAAGAGAAAGAGGGATGATTTCTAGAGAGAGGTTAGAGAGAAAAGAAAAGATATTATTAGAAAAGAGAGAGTTAGATATTTTTCCAAGTGGAAAAGATATATATATATATACCCCGTCACGTTTAAGTAAACGTGTAGGATATTTGACTAGGACTCGGGCTCGGGTTTTTGCTTGGGATTAAACCCGAAACATATACAATATTAGATTAACTATCAAGACCGATTCCTGATACTTTCCTATTACAACATTAACTAATTGATTGACCAAGACTTAAATACATAATGGACGAACTTCATGTTCGACTCAATATTTTGAGGCTAACAATCTCCCCCGAAGTGAGTTCATTGATGACACTCCTTTATGAGATCAATGAGATTGCTTTTGTCGTTAAGCTCATGTGGTCTTGGTCTTTCTCTTTGTTCTTTGTTGTAGGCTTGTTCCTTCATGCTTTGTGATCTTGACTTTGAGCCTTTGTCATTGTCTTTATCGTATATGCCATCTTGCGATCTTGTGTCTTTGACCAATATTCTTACTACTATGCATAATCTGAAAGCTTCAATTCAGAGTTTACAGATGTCTTTGTCTTTTAAATCATTGTGCTTTCATGATCAGTTTGTTCTTTGTAGAATGAGAATGAATATGTGGTAATGATCAACTTTGGGTGATTAGGATAACGTCACCACGTTTTAACCTGCAGGTTTGCGTTAGTGATTAATCGAGAAAATTGATTTGAAATCAATCGGACGTGTTACTTGTTAAAAAAGGTTTTGTAACACATGGGAGTTTTAATCTTTTATCAAAATTCATCAACCGTCAATTCATTTACTGGACCAAATCAATATCCAGTTGTCACAAGTTTGATTCATATAGAATCTCGCAAGTCACCTACCAAGAGCTTGTTTGATGCTGGCTCAAGCAGGATTTCCATCTTCATTGTGAATACATTAGTATCACTCGGATGTTCTGGCAAATATCACAATGATATTGCGTAGGACTCTTGATAACAGCTTGTGAACTTGATGATGTTCAACAAGTGTTTGAAATGGAATGTGTCCTAACGAGATTTTTATTGATCTCTTGGCTCTAGACTCGATTAGTGCATTTTGGTTTTAGTACTCGGAGGCTTGAGCAGATTGCCACCTATTCAATATCAACGATCTCGGAATGAGATGTCAATAGATAACGTGTGTATCTCCGTGACAAATGAGACAAGTTTCTGTTGAGAGAAACCCGAATGGCTGGGAAGGGTTGTGCATTGCATCACTGGGTCCATGATGTCGTTTTCAATGTCAGCAATCAACTTGTGATTCTGACAGCATATGTATTGACCCGGTTTCTGCCTTAAGTTGTGTGGAGGGCTTCTTTCTTTAGACCCTTTATCCATACATTTCTTTTTAATTCTTCAACGCCTTCAATGCTTACCAAGACGTCATTACTAACACCTTGTTGTGATTGTTCCAGTGTTAGCTCAATCTTAGTCGGCATTATTCCCATATACATTCATCTCCAATCATACCTAAGGACTGCTATTTCTAACTTTGGATTATCCTTGGGTAGATCCTCCGGTTCTGGTTGGATCATAGGATTGATTCCTAACCTAACCACCTTATGACTTCAGAATCGTCGTGAAATTAAGATGTTGTTGGGTATAAGATCAAACCATAAAACCTTTTCTTACTTTTTAGCACATTGAGTCGAATAGATCATATTTTAATTACATTTTCTCCCCTTATTTTAAATAATAAACACTTAGTTTTTGAAATACCTTGTGATTAAAATATGTCTTGAAAATTTTGTGGGAGAAAATATTATCAGCATGAATGGTTTGGAACTTTTTGATAATGTGTTGAATACATAAGAGTTGTCGTTGTTGATGTATCCAAAAACATTAAAACTTTGTTTTTCGAAAAACTCTCCCCCAAAAATATTGAGAAATTATTGTCTTTTTAAAACATTGTGAGGGTTGGAGTGTTGAACACACAATTTTAAAAGATTATGAATTGTCATTGAGAAATTCTTGAAAAATTGTGTCCAACTTTTTAAAAAACCAAATGTTAGAGGACTTCTCTTCTAACGCTGAGGGTAAGCGCACTGATACGTACACTATCCTTTTTCTTGAGCTAAAAACATTGAATGTCTTGAAAGAACAGCTCAAGACCGAGAAATATTAATTTTCTCGTTGTGAGGATAAGTTATAAACCTTCCTTTATTTGAAGTTCGGGTTATGTACTGATATTTGCACATAAGCCATTTAGAAGAAATTAGAAATGACATGTTTTGAACACTATTTGAAAACTCTCCTCGAACTTCATTTAACACAATCGTGTCAATGTATCGACATTTTTAGCAACGTAATTTTATCGATTCAAGAGCATGGCGAGAGAATCTGTTTGGAAATTCTGTTTTCAGATTTTGTTATTTATATATATATATTTTATAGTATATATTATATATATATATTTAAATATATATTATATAATATAATATATATTATACTATTATATACTTCTGTCATCAGCATTTTGCTATGTGAAGGTGGAATAGTAATTCTAAACTCTTGTCGTGAATGTAGCTGTTTGTTTGCTTAAGGACACAAACTTTTGGACCAGCTTTGAACTTGACAGTTCATTGTTGTGGGCATGAATTCGAGTTCTGAACAGGATATGTTCAGAAAGTCATTTGATGAAGACGGAGGCTGAACTGCGTTGTTCAACGTCATTGCATGAAGGACCGAGGCTGATCTGCTGCCGATCAAATGTCTTTTGAACATTGAGGAACGGGGCCTGAATTGTTATTTTCAGCAGACGCCATTTGTTGTTGTGGTACGAGGTCTGAAATGATGTGGTCAGACATCATTTGATAAAGATTTCATCTTTTGTGAAACCATTTTGGCACTGGTTTCTTAGATATCAGTAATTTCAGCAACCACAGTCTGAGATTTTCCTGCTTTTCATTGTATAGTGCATCTGCATTTAGGTCAATTCTTTATTGATTTTGACCATTTAATGACGCACCTGCACTTAAACCCAGAGTTTGTTTGCATGCATGAATATGATGAATATCTACATTTGAACCATGTATGGGTTCACTTTCAACCTTGCTCATGCAAGAGTTGAATAACTTTCCTGTGGGAACCCACCTAAGGAACCAAACAGTCTTGAGAATTTACTCGTTAGTTTGCCACTAAGACAGATCTAGGATTCATAGTATTCTCAGGACAGTGGTAGTCTTTTTGTTGAGATATCTATGTCCTGTGGGGATCTGTCTTTTGGTTTCTTAGGATGCACTTAACTTTTACTACGGACTATATCTCTTTGTTGTCTTATGGGATTTTGCATCCTTATTCTGTGAAAGAGGCACGAGGAATTTTTTTTTTTTCCCCCCCCCCCCCCCCCCCCCCTTTTTAAACTTGAGAGGTATTCTAAGACGCATTTCATCATTGATTTGGCACTGTAAAGCACTTTTTTTGCATGATACGGACATTCGCAAGTTATTTGAACTTCAAGAAGGCTTTTGTTTCCTATGTTCTCTAATGTGAACATCTTTGTTTGAAACCCGACTACTCATTAATGCTTGCCAATTCCCAGGTTTTGGTTTGCAACCATTAGTAGTGTTTGGTAATATAACAAGATTAATCATACTAGGTTTTTCATTCACATCTTTGTCTTTCTGAAGTTGTGCACTTTTCTTAGCTTTCTCTAGGTAGTAGTTATGAACCATGTCATTTGAGCCTCAAATTTTTAGGTGAATGAAAATGAAATCATGCATTGGGTGATCCTAAAGGGCCAGGTGCAATCACATTGGTGTTTCGAACTGCTTGTTTTCTAATCTTAGGCAAATTCTGTTGAGTGACTTGTTTAAACAAACCATCCGACACATTAGTTTTATTAACCGACTGTTTTGTTTGAAAACTTCTCATTTCAGGAGAATTTGAAAAAGGAGTCGGTTTTCCTAAAACTGATGGTTTTGGAATTCGTTGAGCATTTGGTTGTCGAACAACAGATGGTTTATCAAACTGAGTTTCCACAGACTTTCCCTTGCAGTTCTCGATGAGTTTCTTCAACTCACTTATTGCTATGTTCTTGTCTTGCATTTGAGCTTTCAAATCCTGTATTTCATGATATTGTTCACGTTCTTTTCGAAATACATTTGATCCGGTTTCTTTGCAAACTGAGTTGTTTTTCATTTGTTCTTTACATTGTTGTAAAGCAAGTTCAAGAGAAATCGAGTGTTTTTCTAGTTTAGAAAAACTTTTTAACAAATTATTATGAACTTCTTTGTTAACAGATTCAGTTTGTTTCGAAAGCTTTATTGCAAGACATTCACATTCTTTGACTTTATGAAGATACAAGCATTGTAATTCAGTATGAGCATTTAAATCAGACAGAGAATGCAAATATGAACATATAACATCTTTAGACACACACTCTTCGAGAAGTAGATCATATATGTTTGAAAAATCAGCCTTTTCAGATTCAAGTTCGTCAACCTCTTTTTCAAGGGATTTCACGTACTCATAATCTTCATGCATTTCCGTTTTAAGTTCATGTTCAAAACGAAAACTATCATTTTGTGATTTTATGGAAAGAGGCATTAATAAGGTTTTTATCAAAACTTCCATATCTTTAGCAGTTGGCACCCGAAAATAACTACTAGTATGATTAGACCAAGCTTGTTCACAAATCGTTCTAAAATGATTGATGTTAAATGTCATGTCGTTAAAAACTTGTCTACTTTTACTAATGGATTTCGAAACGGGTAGAAAGGCAACGTTTTTAGCAATGTTTGGTTTTGTTCTAACAAACGGTTTTCTCCACATTGTCTTCCTAACTTCTTTTGCGCGTCCACTAATAAAAACATACTCCAGTGAGGGTGCTTTGAAAATTTCTAAAGAATATTTGTTTTTTGTGTAATCATATGGTTTTAACATAATCTTTATTTTTCAGTTATATCTACTTCTAATTTGCAATGAGTCATGGTCTTATTACTTAGTGGGGGCAAATCTATTTGTCATGATCAGGAAGTATCATATGGGGGATCTCATACAAACTGGGCTTATCTGATTGGCTTTCTATAGGTACCTTGGATTAGCAAGGTTGGACTACCTATATTGGTCGAGCATTTGTGTGCTAAAATATGAATGGTATGGATTGACTGATTCGTGTATAACAATATCATTTCAAAACTTTAATTGTTTGTCAATTTCAATTCATCTTGTAAATTCTTTTTCCTTCCTTACCTTTTTAAATCCGAAATGACCTTACTTTTCTCTTTGAGTTGACCTTCAAATTGTGACTTTGTTAAAAGACTCTTTTTTACTAACTCATCGTGTTTCTGATTTAGAACTGAAATTTCATAGGCTTTTGTTTTTAAACCTTCTTTAATTTCAATGTCTTTTAGAGCTAATAGTACTAGAGTTTCATTTAAACTTTGTTTGAGGAATGTCATAATCAATCGTCTAGGTATTAAAAGGCTTTTGTACTTCTCAATCATTCTGGTTTGTTCTGAAGTAGCAATCAGACAAACTATCACCGATAACTAGTAGCCTCCCCCAGAGCCCTACTAGTCTCATCAAGCGTTAGTTCTGGCACTCATTAGTGCTTGAGTCATGATGCGTGGTGCTTTCTTTAATTGCTTAAAATCATTTGTTTTCCCCCCTCCAGTATCAAGAGTTAATATTCGCATTAAATTAACTAGTGCACACGTCATCAGTACATTCTGCAGCATTTTTCTCAGAATGTTGTCTTTCGTTGGCAAACACATTCTTTTCATCATTGTTTTGTACCTGTTCCAATGGCGTATCAGTAGAACTTGATTCTGCAGGTAAGACTTCCTGAATTTTTTTCCATTGAAACCGTTAATGTGCGGCGGATTATAATTCACTTCTTTTCAACTCTTCATCTGATACAATCCCACAGCTTGTTTCATCTCCTGAACTTGTAACCGATGATTGGACCTCTTGAACCTTGCACTGTTGAATCTGCAACTGTCTTTCACTTAACTTTTTCAACGTCATCTTAAGCTCTTGCTCATGACTTGCTCTTTCTACTATACATTGCTCAATGGAGTTCATGTTCTGGATGATTGTTTCCTTGAATGTTTAAGCTGTCATTTCAGTGTAATCTCTAAAGTTTTCTCTTACTTCTCGATCGGATGAAAAAGATCTTGAATAAATATCGAGAGGCTTTAACATAGTAAGGTTAATGAACCTTTCAAAACTGGTCTTTGATCACACTTAGAGCGGTTTTGGAATCCACTCTCGTGAGTGTTTCTCTGCCATTGAGTTGTTTTTTTTTTTTTTTCTAAGTTATTATGTGTTGAAGTTACTGAAACTTGAAGGTTCTGACACCATCACCAAAGAGGAATTGTGCAAAGATTGTTGATATAATGGCAACATGAGAATGTATGTTTTCTGAGAAGTCTAGCTGTTGTTGATTAAGTGCATTCAATTTGTTCAATGAGTTTTCTTTGAAAATCTTTGCTTGCATATGCAGTTTCTATATCTCTGGTCCTTCTAAAACTGAACCTGAAGATAAAGTAACCTTTGTTCCCATTTTAAACGTGAACTTATGAAGTGTGAAGTTGTTGGATATTAAGTGGATTATGGATGTGTTGATGTTGTGGTTTGAATGCTATTCACGTTCACGGGATTTTACACGTCTATGATTAAAACCGATAATTGAATTAACGGATTTTACAAAATCAATAGACAAACCGTGAATGAATAATCGATTGATGTTAATGTGTGTTTGTTGAATGATTAGTCCTTTTAAGTCCTTTATTTGTTGTTTGATTTGATGTTTTGTTATGTTAAGACAATGATTAATAGATTCCCAAATTCGATCAAATTTTTTCGGGAAATTAGGTTTTCAAAACAAGGGTTTTCAATGGATAAAACGCAGTGTATTTAGACAAAATGCAGTCAATTATTGAGACAAAATGCAACCAAGAAATGAAATGGACAGAGTCTCCCCTAGGCAAAACGCAATAAGGGGTTTCAATAGGCAAAACGCAGTCTTCAATAATAAAACGCAATGACCAATGCAGCGACCAAAGCAGTTTCAATATTCAAAACAGCAATGACCAAAAAGACAGTGACCATAAGCAGTGACCAAAAACGCAGTCTTCAATATCAAATCGCAATGACCAAAAAGCGAGTCTTCGGATTCAATAACGCAATGACCAAAACGCAATGACCAATACGCAGTCTTCAATAATCCAAAAAAGCAATGGGGGAACCCCCCAATTAACGCAGTGACCAAAACGCAGTCTTCAATAATCAAAACGCAATGACCAAAACGCAGTCTTCAATAATCAAAACGCAATGAAGAACACCCCTTCAGTGAGTCAAAACGCAGACAAGATAAAATCATCAACCATTCTTGAAAAGACAACGAATTGTGTTAACAACCCACTTAGTAAATGATGCAAGGGATAGTTCTAAGCCGAAAGTACAAATCTTTAAAACTCATCTTACCTCAAGTCAATAGATAATTCTTTGATTTTTTCTTGCTTTATTTCGAAAAAAATAATAAACCACGAATTTTGTTTCTTTTTAACCACAAAGATTCACGAATCCACCCTTAAAGCTTTGTACAATTGTAGTATCCCTTTAACATCATACACTTCATATTCATACACGGATTCTAGATCAAGAAAAGAGAATGAGGGATAAAACGATTTCTAGAGAGAGAAACAAGAGAGAGATTAGAGAGAAAAGAAAAGATATTATTTGAAAAGAGAGAGTTAGATATTTTCCAAGTGGAAAAGATATATATATATATATATATATGTTATATATATTTTCTAATATATTATAATTATATATATATATATAATATATATATTTTTTATACCCCGTCACGTTTAAGTAAACGTGTGGGATATTTGACTAGGACTCGGGCTCTGGTTTTTGTTTGGGATTAAACCCGAAACATATACAATATTAGATTAACTATCGAGCCCGATTCCCGATACTTTCCTATTACAACGTTAACTAATTGATTGACCAAGACTTAAATACATAATGGACGAACTTCATGTTCGACTCAATATTTTGAGGCTAACAATATATATAGTATTTGAGTGCGAATTTTCAAGAATTTTCAAGAATTTTCAAAAAAATTTCAAATTAACGCACTCAAATACTATATTATTCCTTATAATTTAAGCGGGAGCATTAAAATATTCCAATAATCGGTTTGTTAATAATTGGACATTTTTTCCCTAAATCTATGAATATTTGAATCAATTGATATCCAAAATATCAAGAGATTTGACATTTTTGATAAGGAGAGAAATGTGATTAAAATATATAGCTAAAGATGTGAATTTCAAGGACTCAAGTGCAAGCTTCTCCCTTCATGTGCTAAACGTTTTCAAATATCGATGCATATGTTGAGGGGGAGTATTACAAATGGTTTTAAGGCTGTGAATAATACCAAAAGACCGACCATGTATTTAATTATTTGAAGTTATAAGGTTGTTAGGTATAGGTATTCGTTCCCACGATCTAGCCAGAACCGGAGGGATCTATCCAGGGACAATCCACTACTTAGTGTAGAAGTCCATATGTATGATATAAAAAGGAGTAAAAGTGAGAATAAGGGAAAAGTGTCGACTGGGATGGAGCTAGTACTGGAATAAACCCAAGAAGGTACTAGTTATGAAGTCTCGGTAAGCACTAAATGTTTGAAAAAATTAAAAAAGAAAAGGTTAAAGATAAAGGTAAAGAAAGAAGCCCTCCTTATACCTAGGCAGAAACCGGGTCAATACATTTGCTGTCAGAATGACAAAGATGATTGCTGACATTGAAGACTGACATCATGGACCCAGTGATGCAATGCACAACCCTCCCTAGCCACTCAGAATCTCTCAAAAGATTTCTAATTCATTTCTCACAAAGATTAAACACATTTCTATTGACTTTCTCACTCCGAGTTAGTTGGTATTGAAAAGGTGACAGTCTGCTCTAGCCTCTGATTACTATTGAGTCTAGAGCCAAAAGAGATCATCCATAAATCTTATTAGGACACTTATCCAAAATATGCTTGCTAATTTACAATGTGAATAGACAGAGATAATATTTATTCTATTTATATCTTTCCATAGATATAATATTATATACATAACATACTTAACATATATATATATATCATATATATTATATATATATATTTATTATACTATATATATTATATTTTAGAGAGTGTCCTACGGCATATATCTTAACGATTTTGCCAAAACATTCGAGTGATACTTAAGTTTTCACAGTGAAGATGGAAATCCTGCTTGAGCCAACATCAAACAAGCTCTTGGTAGGTGACTTGTAAGATCCTACAAGGATCGAACTTGTGATACTGGATATCGATTCTCATGAACTGACGAATGAATTTTGAAAAAGATAAAACTGTTGGTGTGTCATAAAAACCGTTTGCATCTTGACACACCTACTGATTTTCTAAATCAATTTTCAATCTTATGTCCATGGGAAGCCTCACAAGGGTATAGGAAAGCTGAACACGAATTGACGGCTTAATCAAGAAGATAGTAACTTACCGGTTCACTCTTACCATGTTGTCTGCTTTGAGAAGCTCTGGTAATGAGAACGACTAATGCAGCTGCGAAACCCTGTCAAGGAGATTCTTCAGAATTCTACCTGATCACAGGCGGTATTTATACTAAGAAACGGGGAACCGTGGTTGTTACAACCGTATTCGATGAAGTGACAAAGCCACTTTCGTCCATATATGTTTTTATCACTAACCTATTTATGCAGGTTTTCTGACAGAGGTAGCAGTTTCTCGATGACGAGTCAAAGCCAATACCACATGCTCATACTCGACCGACATTTATAAAGACATCATGAAAGCTTACGTACATGTTTCAAGACTTCCGCTACTATTTTTTTTTATGATATCCCGTAAGTCTTTCTTGAAGTGACGAAGTGTTAAGACTTCAAAGAAATTTCCGTCACTCTAATATCGAACGTCTTTCTCGAAGTGACGAAGTGTTATAGTTAACAATTTTCAAGAAAGATGTGTTATTCAAGCTTCCAAGACCAAGTAAGAGTATGTCGGTCTAAAAGTCACAAGTACACAAGATGGCAAACATTACAAGATTGCAAAAATAGATTATGCTTCGTTGATGATCTCAAGAAGTTTAAGATCACATTCATGTCAAGTCAAAGATACAAATCAAAGCCTAAAGTCAAAGATCACTACTCATGTTCACAGATGAAGTTAAGAAATCAAGTCTTAAGTACAAGAAGGAAGACAAGCATAGATGCTAGGTTTAAGTTTTTGTAAAAATTGAGTGACATACCCTAGGGGGAGGATTATTAGGATCCACGAAAAGGTTGGTCACTTCATTATAATACTTCTAGAAATAGCTCGTTTCTAGTAATATTTGGAAAACTAGATGGCTGCTTAGGAAAGCCCATGGAAAGCCCTTAGACTTAGCCCATTGGCGGCCTTATCAAGTGTATAATACACCTATCACAAATGAGTGGGTGTTGCTTGGTTGTTTCTCTACATATCTAAAATTCATTTTCTCTTTTTACTTTCTCTCAACTAGAAGCTTCCTCCCAACCCCTGTCTCTCTCTAGATTTCTTCATAGTTCCCTTGTGTGGTATAGATTACTAGATTCTACTTTCTATCAATATTTTGGTTAACTAAATTAAGTTAATTTAAACTATGTTAATTCTAATCTATGTTAAACCTATGCTAAACCTAGTTCTAATGGATAAAGGGGGGGGGGGGGTTTCAGTCTGTGAGACTGACACATGTTTGGTGGTGACTTAAATCAATTTAAAACACAATAACACACGCAAGCAGATAATCAAAAGATGAAGAGCGATATAGTCAATTATAAGAAAACCGTATTAACCATGATTAATCCAATTAAAATACAGGTTTGTTTATTTTAGTAAAATGAGTGCTTATCTCGAGGCGGCATATCATTCTAAGATTTAGGCGGTACTTCTTCCTAAAACCTAGACATATAGAATTCTGTTAAAATTAAACGCATTCGTATAAAGCATCCTATTTGCTGATTATAATCTATCTTAGGAGATTAATAATGGTGATCTTATTAAACCCTAGCTCATGGAGACTTTACCCACTTACTGCTTAACGGCTCTTTATATACTAGTAGTCCACTGTCCAAGTCTTAACCAAAGAAATTAGTATGTTATTTGTTGATCCCAGGTCATCTGCTAGTCCAACATGTTCACATAAACCAATGGTAAAGATAGGTCAGTATTTGTGATCCTATTACTCTAGATATATAAATTGCGAATATAGAGAGCCATCCCGGCATCTAGCTAACTTGGTCGGTATCACAAGACCCAGTTGAATGATATGTCACATATTTAAGCACATAAACAAGTATTAATTGATAAACATAATCAACAACCAATGATAAATTAAGCAAACGATATAAACAAACCAAACATTTAAATCATGCCTAATACCCAAGGGTATTAGCCCTTAACCATTGTAATTAATACAAGAATAATCAATCAACCAAGGTAAACTAACCAAGTTAAACGAATGATACCAATAATCGAACGGTTATAAGAGTATAGGTGATTACAAGGTGTTTCCTATGGAATTAGTAGCTTTGCTTGACTTCTTCCGCTCTTCTTTATTTTGAAAAATATAATTTTTCGTAGTTATGGTATCAAAAATATGATCAAGCACACCTAAGACTTGTTTTAGGTTTTCTATTTATAGTGTCTGGAATTTTGTCGATACGCCATATTGGTTGAGGTTAATACGACGTATTAGGGGTTTATTGGAGTAGGACCACGTTTAATATCTTCCAGAATATTTAATTACTCAAAATAGAATACGGCGTATAGAAGTCTTCTGGATACGGCGTATATGTCTTTGTTCTTTGTGGTTTCTTAAGAAGTGCAGGCCAAGATAGCGTATATTCCTGATGGATACTGGCGTCTATAATGTCTCATAACCAATATATTCTTTAGATTTCTTCGTTTAAGCTCTAAAATGCGTGCCTTTTAGCTAATATTCACAAAGTACTTCATAATTACTGCAATTCTCAAATATAAACGATTAAGTACCAATTTATGCAATAATTATTTAAAATGGGTAAGAAACATAGGATAAATGATGCTATAAAAGTAGTGTTATTTGATGTCATCAAATATCCCCCCACTTGAATCCTACTTGTCCTCAAGTAGTCTTTAGAAATGTATGAAAATGTTTCCCAAAGGATTTTTCCGTTCAGCATTTGTTCGCTCAATTACCAGTACACAACCAAATACCTCACAAAATAGGAAGATGAAAACACTCGATCAAATCACTCAACTAATCTATGTGGTAACATGTAACTAATTCTCTCAATTGCTCTGTCGTGACGAGTATTCTATCATAGACTTGGCAAAGATACACATCTCCACCACTAAAGCTAAGGAGTAACAAGTTTATAAAGGTAAATTGGGTTTAAACTGCTTAAAGGGTTTGATCACTCTTTCCAATCTCTACTGATACCAATATTCCTGAAAAGGTGACAAAATCACGCATACATACCCATAACGATGGGATAGACACGTATGACTGCATTTGAACCTTAACTCGAATAAGCTAAAGAATAGGACTAGTAGTCTTTACCAAAAGTCGTAAACCAGCAATGGCGACAAACCACATATACACATCCATAACGATGGAATAGACGTACATGATTGCATTCAATTCCCTCACTCGAGTAAAACCAAGGGTTAGGACGAAGAGTGATATAAGGTATGAATCTTCTAATCTTTCACCAAAAAGTAATAAACCAACAAGGCGGACAAAATCACACATACATGGTCATAACAACAGAATAGACATATGTGATTGCTCGCATCCTCATTCGAATAAGACCTAAGGGTTAGGGATTAGGAAAGGGAAACAATTATTGGTAGATAAAAAATTTACAAAACAAATAGATTAATCCAAACAAATAAGGTACAAGTTGCTAGATACTTTCCCGACTGTTCCCATGATAAAGACACATAAATATATACACAAACGTCTTGATCATAGATTGATAAAAACAACCTTAGTTGGCATTCCCGTAACGGTCAACTCCCTAATCATCCATACTATACATACTTTTACAAAATCAAGTGGCGATCTACCACTTTATACAAAACTATACATCGTTGATTTATAACATGTATCAACGAATAATCAATCATTCAATTAATACTATCGGTTTAAGCTTTAACGAACCGACTATCTCCATAATTTCCTCCTCTTTTTTTTGAAGCAATTTTCTAATTTTTCCATTTTTTTCAACATAAATGATACACTACTAATCTCGGTGTAGTTTCACCATCCTCGCGATCATAATAACTTCGGATAACTTATTCCATAATTCTTCATACTCGGATATACCAATAATTGTAAAAGTAGTAAAAATACATGAGTTTACATTCTCATTGCAATGTGCAATTTTCCCAATCATACCAGAGATAGAAAATGACACAAGACACAGGAAATACATACTTTACACTAAAGAAACTAGCAACTGATATATGGACTTAATCAAACAGGGTAGGCTAAGGGTGTAACAAAACAAATAGTTGGTGAAAACAAGAATAGTTAAACAGTTTTTTCTATGGGAATCTTACTCTTAAAATTAGAGTAAACAAGGGATTTATACGGGGGTTAACTAACCGTTGTGGTTAGTTAATAACATAACATATATAGGCTTTTTGGGTGTAATCCTAGAAATTTACCAATTTAAACAAGTTACTCCATCTAAATCCATGGTACTTATTATTATGGTCTCGAATAGATATACCAAGCCAAGTTCTAAAGTCTACAACATCACCGGCACACTCATATTTTTGTGGGATTTTGGGTAAACATTCGGAAACGAATAAGGCTGAATCCTCATAATATCTAATAAGAGTTTTGTGTGCAGGTTATGTAACCACTAATTTCACAAAAGTATGCTTTGAAAAAAAAATTAATTCAAGCATATTAATGTGAAAAATTAGGATAAGTAGCGTTCTAATTCTCATCCCCCCACTTAAATTATATAACGCCCTCATTGTATAAACATAATAGTTAAAAACGGGAAATAAAATAATTAGAATGAGTAACTCCCCTGATATTTGCTCGGTATGATTCTCCCTGTTGAGTTTATGAGCAAGAATGTGTGTTGTAAATGTGTCTGGATTCCAGCATGACTACAACACACATAAGATTCCAAATTATAGACACTCCACCAACGTTGTCGATTTCTTTTCATCGAGGTCCTGTGTAAGATATAAGAAAACCATGCAATCCTATCCCGGGTATTCTGCGGTTAATAAAAAAACTATACAGGAAGTCGGTACGCCGTATCCTAAAACCAGGATACGCAGTATTAAAACCTGTAGAAACTATCTGAATACAGGTCAGTCTGCCAAATACGCCGTATCATATAATGAATATGCCATATAGACAGAACTGACAATAATATTTTAAATGCAAAAAAAATAAAGACTGGATAACGTGCAGACATTCAATACGCCGTATGGTGTGGAGCGAATACGCCGTATTGATGTCTGGGAAGACAGACTTGATAAAAACAATTAAAAATAGTTTAGGTTGTCTCCCGAGAAGCACTTTTCTTTACAGTGAAGTCTTTAAGTTAGACTTTTCTTCAGGCTTCATTCGATATCATGCACGCTTATGTGCCCACGTGTGAGCCATTCTTTAACCTTCGCATCTCGAATAAATTTGGGTCCTAGATTTAAAACTCCTTTGTAGAAACCCTTCAGCTTTTGGTATGAGGGTGGGATTCTATTCATCTTATCTTGTTCACTTACCTTCAGTAATGACGGGATCTTGTTGCATTTTTCATTAGTGAGGTGTTTGAACCTCGGGTTTGACCGCACCATTTGGTAAGTTACACTATCATCCCCATCGCGGATGGTAATGATTCCATCAAACCTTCTAGCCTCCACACACGAAGCCTTGCAAAAAGGTTCTCCAACTATCACATCTCCCATTCCTTCGTCAAGATAAGAATCCATATCTTCCATAACTGTAAAATTACTAATAACATAAAAGTTTCCAATAAAAATAGGTGCATTAACGAAGTTTCCTAATTCATTCCTCCCATTGAATTCAATTTTGTCTTTTATTATCGAGTTATAAAACTTTTTAGACATCACATTAATAGGCAAAATTAGGAGGAAATTAGCGTGTACATACTCAAAACCCATCATGCACGAAAACTTTAAGTTGTAGGCATAGTCGATATGGATTCTCCTATCAAAGTCACAATTACTAGGGTAATCATCCAATCCACCAATGAAATCACACCTAGTTTTGACTATATCCATCATGAGCTCATTAACAACCTTACCTTCCTCAACGGTGGGTTCTAAATCATCACTCGATTTATTCTAAGCCCTAGTGGTTCATTTAAATTGATCAATTCAATATAATCTCCATATGATGGGTCAAACGATCTATTTAATATCAAGGTTTCTCCCATTAACATGGCTTCCAAATCAAGGTCCATCCTTTCTCTTAAGCTTAACATGTAGACCCTCTTAATTAAACTACTAGCAGGTATAACACTTTTAAAAATAATGTTCCCATCCCCTACCCTCAAAGTAATCTTTCTTTTAAACACATCAACCTTAGCATGGGTGGTAGACAAAAACATCTTCAAGGATAAAGGGAAACTGACATCCTCATGTTTATCGTAGAATGATGAAGTCTATAGGGAAAAACAAAGTTACCAATCCTACTTAGTTCATTTTATGCCAATTTCCATTGGGTTGTGTCAACTGTTAAATTTGCTAATTTAAACGTCAACTTAGTATGAGCTAATTCGACCTAATCCTAGATTGAGGTAGGTTAAGAGAGGCATGACACTTACGCTAGCTCCTAAGTCAGTAAAGTCTTTTTAAAAACAAACATTATTAATTATGCAGAGGTAAGTAAAAAATTCCATGGGTCTTTCTCATTGGAGGGTAGGGTTCATTGACGAAGTGTAGTTCCGATTGAATGGGCATCCAAATCTTTCAGTCCATACGATCCATTCTCTTCATCATAGCAATCATCATAAAAATGACTAGGAAAGGGAATAGTCGCTTGTCTTGGCTTGAAAATTAGCTTACTATTCTGTTGGGCCGATACGTCATATCGGGTGGATCCTATACAGCATATCAGGATCGTATCAGTTTCAACAGTAGTCGAGATTGAGTTAACATGATCTTTTAGGTTCATTTCAGTTGAGCTAGGTAAACTTCCAGATCCCCTTTCTTGTAGAACCTTGCTCATTTGCCTAATTTGAATCTCTAAAGCCTTGATATAGGCTCCTTAGTTTCTGATAGCAGCGTTTGTGGAAGCTCAAATTTCCATGATCAGGTTGGAGTTTTCTTCATGTCTTTTTGCTGATTCATTCATAAACTTTCTCAGTGATTCTTCCATTGATTGTCTTCTCTCTTGATACGAAGGGTTTGCATTATTCCTTTGGTAGAATCCTATAGTTGCTGCTCTATATTTCCCTCCTTGTTGGAAAGGTACACCAAATTGAGTATATGATGCGGTTGTCGTAAAGACTTCAACATGAAGTTTTACAACTCCCTAGGCAGTGCACCTAACCGTTGTAGTGTAGTATAGGCAAGACTCAGGGGTTGTTATCGTTCTCTAAGGGAATAGGTTAGGAAGGTTTGATCAGAATCTAACAGAGGTCTATGGGGTTGAGAGAAAATTCTTTTTGTATTTTTATTTTATAGAAAGCAGGTAAAATCATGGTTTGAGAGGTTAGTTTGATTAAACTAATAATTAATAAAATAAATCTAAACTACTTTGGTGATAACTATATGATAAATGAACGTATTTACTTAATCATGCACTATTCCTCATATTGCTTCTCCTAATCTTGTTTCTTTGTCACACTTGTGATGATCTATGTAAGTATTTCCTAAGTCATGAACGAATTACACGAACCCACCGTCTATTCAATATTCCGTTAAGGCAACGCACAAGTAAGGTAGTATAAAGACTATTATAAGGCCCCTAAGAGTATATTAAATGCAATGAGTATATCTTAAGGGTACGACATTTAGGGGTAACGTAGTATGGAAGATGTTACCGTGGTATACTTTTCTACACTCGCGTTTCCCTAGATATATATGCCAATTTAATATCTTATGGCTAGTTTTCTAAAGCCTAACACGCACATCCATCATAAGAAGCAACATTAAAAGGATCTACAATATAAGTTTCATGCAATCATAAGTAAATACTAATCGATCTAGCCTTGCATGTCTAATAAAGGAGAAGAATAAGAATCTATCACAAAACACATAGACATATTAAGTGATAAAGGATAAATGAACTTCACTTGATTAAATCATGCAGTTGAGGCTGTTACAAGAGGGTTTTGACACCCTAAAAATGATCCTAAAGGCTGCCAAAATTGTCTTCTAAGGCTAGGGTTCGTCTCCCAAATGTTACACACTAAAACCTTAAAAACGGGTTTGTATAAATAAGAAAACAAGTGCGACGGCGTTGCTTTATGTTCCTGACGCCATCGTGCCGCAATGGTCTTCTAGGGCTTTTTAAGTCGGCTTCATTCTGACGTCGTCTAGAATCCCATGACGCCGTCACTTGATAACTTTGACGCCGTCACTTGTAGTTTGCGACGCCGTCTCCACGCAATGTATGCTTTTCTTTCAAAATAGTTGGTGTAGAGTCGTAATCTTGTCCGTTTCTTCTCCAAATGAGCCCAGGTCACGTGTATTCCTCCAAATGCCATCCAAGTGCTATATTTGCATGATTTAGGGGGTTAAATGCCCATGAAAAAGTGTATAAAATGACACCTTATCAAATACCCTTACACTTAGGATTTGCTTGTCCTCAAGCAAATGGGCTTTTCTACCTAGATAATAGCAATATTGGAGGCATTTAACCTACTCTTTAAAAGCATTTTACAACACAACATTCTAGACCTCGTAATTAAAAGCACAAAAAGTATATACTAGCACCTCACATAAGTGTTTGGGATCCTCTCTTTCTCTCGGGTGTATAATAAATTATAACAACTATGGGAAACGGAAAATCAACACTCATTACCTATCATAGCATATAAATTACCATATGCTTGGTAAAGGATCAAACCTCCACCGCTGGGCGTAAGTACTAGTCATTACTGTCAAAGAGGGCTTTTAAAGGGTTATGGGGTGTAGGTGTAAGATAACATTAACGGAAACGGAAACGGATGGGATATATTTGGGTGGCTTTTGGGTGAATTTGGGGTGAAAGGGTTAGCTAATTATTTATAAGAATACACGCTGATTTGGTTGCTAATCCAAGACTCGAACAAAGATATACAAACTCTACACAACTCTACATCAATCTCTTTTTTTTTCTTGATTCTATAATAAACATAAACATAAGCAAATGGCAGCTCGTACAATTTTTATCACTTTTTTATATATATTTTTTCGTACACTTTTTTTATGATAAACATAAACATCTAGGTAAAGAAGTACTGAAGCTTCTGACATATTGGTAGCTATACAAGCACAACTCAATAATCTTGGAAGAGAGATCAAGAAAGTGAATGAAAAAGTCTATGTTGCTCAAGTTGGATGCGAACAATGCAAAGGACCCCATTACACCAAAGATTTCCCACTAAAAGAAGAAGGGAAAACCCTAGAAGAAGCTTACTACACACAATTTAGTGGACCTTTTCAAGGAGGGGGATATAGAGCAGTAGTTCTAGGATTCTATCAAAGGAACAATGCGAATCCTTCGTACCAAGAACGGAGGCAATCTATGGAAGATACCCTGAGCAAATTCATGAGTGAATCAACAAAGAGACACGAAGAAAACTCCAATTTGATTAAAGAAATTTGAGCTTCGACGGATGCTGCCATTCGAAACCAAGGAGCATCTATTAAAACTTTGGAAATTCAAATCGGGTAAATGAGCAAGGTACTATAAGAAATAGGATTTGGAAGTCTACCTAGCTCTACTAAAGCAAACCCGAGAGATCAAGTCAAGTCGATTTCAACTACTATTAAAGCTGAATCATACCCGATACGTCGTATTAGATCTTCCCAATACGCCGTATCCACTAGACAAAACCATACACTGATGTACGAGATAAGATAAACGACGATTCCGTTTCCAAGTCGTTTAAATAGGTACTACTGTGAAGAAAAGAAGGGATCATATGAACCACAATTCTCGGAAGCTTACTCTGAAGCTTCACATATCAATAATTCCATACCTAGAAAGGAGAAAGACCCAGGAAGTTTCACTTTACCTTGCTTTATTAATAATGTATGCTTTGATAATGCCCTTGTTGACTTAGGAGCTAGCGTTAGTATTATGCCTCTCTCGACCTACCTTAACTTAGGATTAGGCGAATTAGCTCACACTAAGTTAACAGTTGAATTAGCAGATAGGACTGTGAAATATCCAAAAGGAATCACTAAAAATGTGCTAGTAGGTATTGGTAAATTTACTTTCCCCGTAGACTTTATAACTCTAGATATGCCTGAGGATATCAAAGTGCCCTTCATCCTCGGAAGACCATTATTATCTACCGCCCGTGCTAAGATTGATGTTTACAAAAGAAAGATTACTTTAAGGGTCGGGGAAGAAAGGATTGTTTTCATAAGTGTTAAACCTGTTAATAGTTTAATTAAGAGGGTCTACATGTTAAGTTTGAGAGAAAGAATGGAACTTGATTTAGAAGCTAGGCTAATGGGAGAGACTTTGGTGTTAAATAGATCATTAGACCCTTTCTTAGAGGATTACATCAAATTAAATGATCTAAATGAACCATTTGTGCTTAGGAGAAATCAAGGAGATGATTTGATGCCCACCATTGAGGAAGGTGAGGTTATTGAGGAATTTAGAACTAGGGATGATGAACTTGATGCTGGAATTGATGATTACCCTAGTTATTGTGACTATGATAAGAAGATCCATATAGATTGTGCTCACAACTTAAAGTTTTCTTACCTAATATGATTTGAATTTACGCTCGCTAACTTTTTCCCATTATTGTATGTCAATGTGATATCCAAAAAGTTTCATAATTCTATAATGAAAGATAAGATGGTGTACAAAGGGAATAATGTTGTAGGAGCTTTAATAAATGTGCCTATTTTTGTTGGAACCTTTTCTGTTGTGATGGATTTTGCAGTTTTAAAAAATATGGATGCTTATCGTGATGAAGGAATGGGCAATGTTATTTTTGGTGAATCATTTTTTAGAGAAGTTGGGATTAAAACAAAATGGTTCGAAGGGATAATTACCATTTAAAATGGCGATGATGAAGTAACTTACCAAATGGTGTTTAATACAGGACCTCATGAAAGAAATATCGACGAATATTGGTGGAGAATTTACAAATCTAGAGATCTTAAAGTGTTGGAGTCTTGAAACTTCAAGATGGCTATTCAACACAATCTTGCTAATAAACTCAACATGGAGAATATACCGAGCAAATATCAGAGGAGTTTCTCATTCTAATTCTTTTCAATTCTCGTATTTAATGTTTTATCTATACAAAGAGGACGTTGTATAATTCAAGTGGGGGGATGGATTAGAATGTATACTTGTCCTATTTTTCACACTAAAATGCTTAAATTATGCTCAAATTTAAAAAAAATTCAAGCATACTTTTATGAAATTACTTGATACATAACCCGCACACAATAACCCTTGTTAGATATTATGAGGATTTAACCTTATCCGTTTCCAAATGTTTACCTAAATTCTACAAAATATGAGTGTGCCGGTGATGCTGTAGACTTTAGAACTTGGCTTGGTATATCTATTTGAGACCGCAGTGATAAGTACTATGGATTTAGATAGAGTAACTTGTTTAAATTGGTAAATCTTAGGAATACACCCAAAACGCCTTTACATGTTGCTTATTAACTAACTACACTGGTTAGTTAACCCCCGTATAAACCCTTTGTTTACTCTTACTTTAAGAGTAAGATACCCCTAGAATAACTCGTAGAGCAAATCCTTTAGGAACTACGCCAATTATTTGTTTCGTTACACCTTTACACATTAGCCTACCCTGTTAGATTAAGTTTATTTTACAGTTGCAAGTTGCTTAAAGTGTAAAGTTTATATTTCCCGAGTCTTGTGTATATTTTGGTACGGTTGGAAGAAATTTGGACATCGCAAATGGGAATGTATGTTATAGTCAAAACTCATGTATTTTTACCACCATCGCAATTATTGGTACGTCCGAAGAATGAAGAAATTATCGAAGGAATTATCCAGAATTATTATGATCGTGAAGACGGTGAAACTACACCGTGTTTCGTATAGTGTTATCAAAAAATTGAAAAAATTAGAAAAATAGCAACAAAAAAGAGAAAGAAAAGTTTGAAGATAATCGTTTCGCAACTACCGAAGGAATTACACGAAGGATTGATTATTCGTTGATACAAATCGACGATGTAGAGTATTGTATAAAGTGAAAGATATCACCACTTGCCTTGTAAAGTATGGGATGATTGGGAAGTTGACCGTTACAGGTACACCAACTTAGGTTCTTGTTTTTGATCTATGATTAAGACGTTGTAAATAGTTGTGTCTTTATCATGGTAACGGTCGGGAAAAAGTGTCTAGCAACTTGTATTTTAGACTTAATCATTTCACAACTACCGAAGGAATTACACGAAGGATCGATTATTCGTTGATACAAATCGACGATGTAGAGTATTGTATAAAGTAGAAGATATCGCCACTTGCCTTGTAAAGTATGTAAAGTATGGGATGATTGGGAAGTTGACCGTTACGGGAAAGCCAACTTAGGTTGTTGTTGTTGATCTATGATCAAGACATTGTAAATAGTTGTATCTTTATCATGGTTACGGTCGGGAAAAAGTGTCTAGCAACTTGTATTTTAGACTTAATCTATTTGTTTCGTAATTTTTATTTAACAACAATTTAATTCCATTTCCTAATCATTAACCATGGGTTTTACGCGAATGAGGATGTGATCGAGCGTGCATGTCTATTCCGTCGTTACGGCCATGTATGCATGTCTCAGCTGCCTTGTTGGTTTATTACTATTGGTGAAAGTTAGAAGATCCATACCCTATATTACTCTACTATTCCTACTCTTTAGCTTATTCGAGGTGGGAGTGAGCAGTCACATGTGTCTATCCTGTCGTTACGGGTGTGTATGTGTGGTCTTTGTCGCCCTCCTAAAATATTGGTATCGATAAAGATTAGTTAGAGTAATCAAACCTAAGCCTTATCATACAAACCCATATATACCTCTATAAACTTGTTACTCCTTAGCTTTAGCGGTGGAGATGTGTATCCTTACCAAGCTTATGATAGAATACTCGTCACGATCGAGCAATTGAGCGAATTAGTTACATGTTACCACATAGATTAGTTGAGTGATTTGAGTGTTTTCATCTTCCTATTTCGTGAGGTGTTTGGTTGTGTACTTGTAATAGATCAAATAAATGTTTTAACGGAAAATATCCTTAGGGATACATTTTTATAAACTTCTAAAGGCTACTTGAGGACAAGTAGGATTCAAGTGGGGGGATATTTGATGACATCAAATAACGTCTATTTTATAGCATCATTTATCCCATGTATTTAACCCATTTTGTATAATTATTGCAAATAATTGTTACTTAATCGTTTATATTTGAGAATTGCAGTAATTACGGAGTACTTGGTGAATATTAGCAAAAGGCGCGCATTCTGGAGCTTAAACGAAGATATTTTGAAGATTAATGATTCTGACTACCAATGCACCGTATCCATCAAGGAAGATACGGCGTATCCGTGCCTGCACTCACCAAAGACCACAAAGGAAAGAAGATCAATACACCGTATCCAGAGAAGACCAATATGCCGTATTGGATATATGACATGTGAATATTCTGGAAGATACCAATACATCGTATCCAACCCATTGGATACGCCGTATTGGACCGACTTTTAGACCCTATAAATACAAAGCTCAAAAACGAGTTTTAAGTGCTAAATCATATTCTCGATATCTAAACCACAAAAGTCAATTTTAAGAGGAGAAAAAGCGCAGAAGAGGTCTTGCAACGCATTCCAATCCATAGAAGACAACGTGTAATTTCTTATACTTTTGTAATCGTTCAGTTTTTGGTATCATTCGTTAACTTGGTTAGTTTACCTTGGCTAAAACAATTACTCTTGTATTAATTATGATGTTTGAAGGCTAATACCTTCGGGTATTAGCCATTATTATGAAGATCTGAATGTTTGGTTTTGTTTATATCTCGATTGCTTAATTTATCATTGTATGCTTGTTTATGTTTATCAATTTATACTTGTTTACGTGCTTTTGTATGCGACCTATCATTCAACTGGATCTAGTGATACGGACCAAGTAATCTAGATGCCAGGATAGCTCTCCATATAGTGATTTATACATCTAGAATCATAGGATCACAAGTATTGTCCTTCTAAAATTATGCTAAGGATACGCTTCTGGCTTAACTAGTTAACGGAAACTACCTTTGGTTTATTGAACATGTTTACTAGTAGGTGAATCTAGATAATTTAACAAATAATGTTCTGATTCCATTGGATAGTTGGACAAGTAGACTACTAGTGTACAAATTACCATTAAGCAGTAAGTGGGTAAAGTCTCTATGAGCTAAGGTTTAACAAGATCACCATTGCTTTAATCCCTAAGATAGATTATAATCATGTAATAAGGATGTTTTATGCGGATGCTTTAATTATGACAGAATTAATGTGTCTAAGTCTTAGGATGAAGCCCCGCCTAAGTCTAAGAATGATATGCCTCTTTGAGATAAGTAATCATTGCACTGAATAAACAGACCAACGTTCTAATCGGATTAATGATGGCTAATACAGTTTTCTATCATAAGGCTCGACCGCTCTTTTATCTTTTGTTAATTTGCTGGCGTGGGTTAAAGTGCCTTGAATTGATTGTAGTCACCAACCAAACCCGTGCCAGTCTCTCAGGCTGAAACCCACCTTTTACCTATTAGAATTAGGATTAGAACTAACATAGGATTAGCATAGGTTTGACTTAGATTAGAATTAACATAGATTAGATAACCAAGATATAAATAAATTGAGAGATTTAACCTCGCTTTAAGTGTTCGACACCCTACTTACCACGAATCTACCACCGACCGGGTACACTGCCTGTTAAAGTGTTGTTTTTGGTTAAGTCGACAAAATATAAATTTAAAACTTGAATCATAAAAATATACACCACACAACGACACATCAAGTTTTTGGCGCCGCTGTCGGGGAGTGGAATTTAATCTTGATTTTTATTTTATGTTTTGGTTTTTAACATTAGATTAGATCTAACCCTTAGGAGTAGTGTTAATTAGATTAGTGTATATTCTTTTATATTCTGTATATTTTGTATATTTGTTAGTTTAATTGTTAATTGTTCTTTTCATATCAAATCACACACACATCACAAGAAATTTACAAGCATTGTATAGATAGAGAAAAGAGAAGAATTAGATGAAATGAAATAACAAAAAAAAACCAAAAAATGGCAATCAGTTATTAATGAGAAAACAAAATGAGCAACGCCCTTTCCATATGAGGAGAGGGCTTTATATAGTTGAGTACATGGGTTAGCCTTGGTTTTAAGTGGGCTTCCAAGGCCGGGCTTGATATCTAATGGGCTTTAAAGCCCGTAACTAGGCCTAATTAGCATATAGAATTCCCAGGAACATTTACTAGACTAATACAAGGTCTGGGAGTCTTAATGATCAACACTTCATATAAAACTAGGTCTAACAATCTCCCCCTAAGGGGTGGTCATTGGGCATAAGGCTTCACTTTTTGTTTCGTTCTTTAGTCTTTGAACCTTGTTGTCTTGGTAATTCTTTTAAAGTTCCTTTTGCATGCTTGTGATCATGGATCTTGACCTTTAACTTGATATACTTTGACAAAATACTGATATCGTAGTCTTTGGCCTTGATTTGTCTTGACTGTTGAGATCTCTAAATATTTATCCTTGAATCTTTATGCTGCCTTGCGATCTTGTGTCTTTTTCCTCATGCTCATTGTCTTGAAAACTTGCTAACAATCTCCCTCAATATTTTCTTTGGCATGATTACTAGAACTACATGAATAATCTTGTCGATGATGTTCTTTTAAGGAAGTTCTTATACATCAGAGATTGCGAAAGACTTTGAAACATGTACTTAAGCTTTCATCATGAATTCATCTCTATGGATCATAAGCATGAGGTCTTGAATCTTGTCTCAGCTGGAACAAGGTTGCAATGCCATCACTTATACCTGAAATTTAATGTTAGTGATAAACAACATGTATGGACGAATATGGCTTTTTCATTCGTCTTAAGTTTGGTTACATTAACCTCCGGTTCCGTGAGGACCATTTTACAGTATGACTACTGTACTTGTGATTAGGTAGATTCAATTTAAAAGAATCTCCTTGACAGGGTTTCCATCTCAAAGTGTTAGATCCTTTAACGCGATTGCATTATATTCACTGTACTTGCTTGTTCTCATTACCGGAGCATCTCAAAGCAAACAACACGGTAAGAGTGAATCAGTTAGTTACTTTCTGACTGATTAAGTCGTCAATTCATATACTGGACCATTACCGATATCCATTTGACATAAGCTTGATTCATATAGAATCTCGCAAGCCACCTACCAAGAGCTTGTTTGATGTTGGATCAAGCAGGATTTCCATAATCATTGTGAATACTAAAGAGTATCACTCTGATGTTCTGGTAGTTATCACAAGGATAATGCATAGCACTCTTTGATACCAAATGTTGTATAATGATGTACGACATTTTGTATATTAGAATTTGTGTCTGATGTGTGTTTTCCAAGCTTTAAATTTATAATAACTAGAAATACCAATTTTTACTAAAAACATAACATTCGGGCAAGTATACCCTATTCGAGTGTAATATAGTATTAGGTAAGTCTAGGTCGTTCCATGGGATTTGTAGCAATTCATAGATTGATTATCAAGTAACAAAGCTAAATGATTGTCACGGATCAAATAGCCAAAACGTGTGTAAAGCAAGCAAGATACCAAGATTTGATCCACATAACATAATAGATATAGATAGAGCAAGACTTTATATAAACAAAGCATACAAGTCATATATGACGGGTAATCATAATAACAAGCATATCTACCAATGATAACATAGAATCCTTTCGGCCTATATACTACATTATCACGAGTGCATTAAGAATTGTTTATATCAAATATGCATATATATGAATTCCTCCCAACTCAGTCGATCAACATAAGGAAGGGTCTTAAACATAATTCTACTTGGGTTGTTTATCAATTCACAACACAATTCTCACAAGCATGATATTGATTCATATGGCCAACACGATTCAAAATACATCAAGACAATTAATCTATAACAACCCAAGAATTTTCATCAAATGCAAAATCTATTTTACTATTATCACAATTGTACGAGGAAATTTTTCGCTTTATTACATTACTAGTATTGTCAATATCTCAGTATGTCATGTAACTTGCAATACTAAAGTAGACGATCTCACGCAACCTATCTATGGTAATCCCGTCTTCATATATGTCAAGCAAACATCATAACATGTCAAGTCAATATCATCATATTCTTTTTACAAGATACATTATTCATTTTATTTACTATTCTCCCCCTCAAAAATTACATATGTGTTTACAATTTTTGACAATTAGTGAATTAAAAACAAGTTAATGTCCGGAATTCACCTGAGCCTAACTAAGTATTGGGAGAACAGGAGTGCATGCAGAATGGAAAAACAAATAATTATACATGAAATATTTTTTATAAAAAAAACCATCCCCCTCAATGAAAGATATATGTAAAACTTGGAGTGGGAAGTATTGGTTGAGCGATTACAATTTTTTAAAGAATTTGAAATTTATCTTTTTGAAAATATCTTGAAAAATGGTGCCCAACAAGAAAATGATGTTGTTGGAATCGAATGAATTATCATTTTCTTGTGCTTTCACTTGAGTCATTCAAAACTTTGAATGTTTGATTGTGACATTGCTCAAGACCGAGAAGATATGAACTTCCCGTTGTGGAGGATAAATGGACATAAATGAACATTTTCCTTTCTTTGAAGACCGAGTCCTAAGCTGACATTTACTTAGAAGTCGTAGAGAAAATTTGAAGAGACATGTTTTGAAAGCATTTGAAACTCTCGCTCAAACTTCATTTATTCACCCGTGTTAATATTAAATCAATATTCTAGGTGCGCAAAGTTTTATCGATGGATAAAGACATGTCGAGACATTATTTTTGTATTTGTTGAAATTTTTTGATTTTTTTTTGCTTTTATATGGTTTTTTATATTTTTATATTTTGTTTTTATGATAAGATATATACAAAGAATTATTGTGGTTTTGCAAGACGATCAAGTTCCTGAGGAGATAAACTGCGCATACCAAGGCGACGAACCAAGTATTTGAATCGATCTACTGGAAGAGCTTTGGTGAAGATGCCGGCCAGTTCGTAATCCGTCTTGACAAAATACAGTTCAATCGTACCCTTTTCCACGTGTTCCTTTATGAAATGGTAGCGGACAGCGATGTGTTTCGTTCTCGAGTGTTGGACCGGGTTGCAGGATATGGCTATGGCTGATTTCAAATCACAATAGATTGGAATCTTGTTGAAGTGAAAGCCATAATCCGTTAATTGTGTCCGCATCCAAAGGACTTGGGCACAACAAGCGGATAAAGACACATATTCTGCTTCCACGGTTGACAGCGCCGTACAGTCTTGTTTCTTTGAGGACCAGCTAACTAGCTTTTCGCCTAAGAATTGAGCTCCACCGGAAGTACTCTTGAAGGTGTCTTTACATCCCGCATAATCAGCATCTGAAAAACCGGTTAGTTCAAAGCCAGAATCCTTCGTATACCAGAGACCCGTATTAATGGTTCCTCGAAGATAACGAAAGATCCTTTTAACCTCCTTGAGGTGCTTCTCAGTGGCTTAGCCTGGTATCGAGCACATAAACAAGTAGCATGTACAATGTCCGGTCTACTAGACGTAAGATACATTAGGGCACCAATCATGCTACGATATTTCATTGCATCGACTGGAGACCCATGTTGATCACGGTCAAGCTTGTCTTTGATCTCCATTGGAGTACCAACGGGATCACAAGATTCCATTCCATATTTTTAAGGATTTCTAACACGTATTTGGACTGGTTTATAAATATGCCACAAGGGGATTGATTAACTTGTAAACCAAGGAAAAATGTCATTTCCCCCATCAACGACATTTCGATGCGGCTTTTCATGAGGTCAGAAAATAGTTGGGTATACCTAGGGTGTGTAGAACCAAAGATAATATCATCAACATAGTCCTGTACCACTAAGATGTCATCGTCAAAGCGCCTTATAAACAATGTTGGATCAATTGTGCCTTTGAAGAAGTGATTTTATAGGAGGAACATTGACAGTTCATCGTACCATGCCCTTGGTGCTTGCTTTAACCCATATAATGCCTTCTTTAACTTGTAGACATGGCTTGGATGGTAAGCATCGATGAAACCTTCAGGTTGACATACGTACACGTCTTCTTTTAATGTACCATGCAAGAATGCAATTTTCACGTCCATTTGAAACACCGTGAACGATTTATGTGCAGCATATGACAAAAATATCCGGATAGCTTCCATTCTAGCAACCGGAGCGAAGGATTCTTCAAAATCTATTCCTTCCTCTTGGCAGTACCCTCTCACGACCAAACGAGTCTTATTTCGGATAACCGTGTTCTCTTCATCATGCTTGTTTTTAAATAACCACTTCAATGTAAGTGGCTTTACGTGATCCGGAAGAGGAACTAACACCCACACATCAAGCCTTTTGAACTGAAGAAGCTCTTCTTGAATTGATTCAATCCATGCAGGGTCGGTCATGGCCTCATTAACAGTTCTCATTCTATAGGCTCACCGTTATAATGCATATCATGCACAGTCCACCATCAGATTTGAGTTGATTCCTTGTCAACACTGGTCGTGAGGGTTCTCCTATCATTTGTTCCAGAGGGTGATCCTTAGTCCATTTATATTCATGAGGGTATGGTTGGTAAAATGTATGCATGTTCGATGGATCCACATATTGGGAAGATGATGATTCAACAGCACTTGTAGATGGAGTGACAAAAGGATTTACAAACGTATTGTCATCGAACATAGCATTAGGAACATTGTCAGCAATTGAAGCAGGATGAGGCTGACCATGTTGTTGTTGTGTTTCGAGCTCGTCAACATTCTGTGAGGAGCTTGGAATACTGGTTGCTTGAGAGAGTGAATTTGTAGGTGTCGGGCAGTGTCTGCTATTGTTGTAGTTGCAGTTGGAGTCTGAAGAACTTGAGGTGCTTGAGCAGCCGGAATAGTTCAGTTCTTGGAGCAGCTGACGGTTGACCACCAATGTAATCATCATACATAGCTTCGAACAGTAAATCCAATTCACCTTCAGTTAGTTTTTGAGTTGTTATTGTTGACGGAGCATAAGGAAGATCGAGTCTTGAACTGATTTGTCCAGAAGTCATACTTTGAAGTCCGGGATTTAAACTGCTTTGTTCAAAAGCCATAGCTGAAAGCTCATCAAATGTCACATTAATTGTCTCCATGATTTTCTTTGTCCTTCGGTTGTAGACTCTGTAAGCACAAGAATTAGCAGAATAACCAATGAAAAAGCCAATATCACCTTTTGCACCAAGCTTCCCAATATCTTCATGATCATTCTTGGGATAGCATAGATCCCCGAATACATGAAGAAATGAGATATCCGATTTTCTGCCATTAATAAGCTCGTATGGTGTTTTGTCAAATCGACAGTGAATGATGGAGCGGTTTTGAGTGTAGCACATAGTAGAAATTGCTTCAGCCCATAAGAATAACGGTGCACGAGAAAAGATCAACATTATTCTAGCAACCTCTACTAGCGTGCGGTTTCTTCGTTCCACTACTCTGTTTTGTTGAGGGGTACGGACAGAATATGCTTGGTGAGAGATGCCAACGCTATTAAAGTATTCTTGAAGCACTTGGTTCTTGAAATATGTGCCATTCTCGGTTCTTACTATAATGATTGGAGCTTGATGTAGAACCGTAATTTTCTTGAGAAAGGTTTTAATCTCCTCTGGTGCTTCGTATTTGGATCTTAGGAAGAGTACCCAAGTGTAATGAGAGTAGTCATCCACAATCACCAGAACATACCGCTTTCCATTTATGCTTGCGATTCTTATTGGACCACACAATCCATTGAGAAGGTTGTAAACCTCTGATTTAGAATTGGAACATGTGTTTGGGTGGGTGTGAGATGCCCCCCATTTTGCTTTTTCCTTGCTCACGTAAGGGATAAAGATGTTCTTTATGGTATTTGAAATTTGGAAGACCGGTGACAAGATCATTTCTGGCAAGGTAATTTATGGTGTCAAAGTTGAGGTGGGATAAACGTTGATGCCATAACCATGACTTGGTAGAAGTAGCACGAGCCATGAGGCAAATTGGAGATGCAGAGGCCATATCATGGAGATTGATGATGTAAAGGTTGGTTGTGCGATTTCCTTTTAACAAATCAACTCCTTCGAGATTTCTAAAAAAACATATGTTTCATCTAAAAGAAACCTCTAAAAAGCGGAATTACAAAAAAGGCCCAACCTAAGAAAAGGTTGTTGCCCCTGAGCCATCACGAAAATAAAACCTATTTCATTGTGATAAAACTATTTCCCATTGAAGATGCAACCATGTCATTTCTAAGCCATTCGGTTCCCTAAAAAACTTCCTGACAAATTGATAGGATGCTTTAGTTTCCCGGTATTGGTCATATGCTTTGGTAAACCCGAGTCGACGCACCACAAAATATTTGGGATAACCTGCCAGTGAGAAAGCTGGAATTGGAACCGTTTGATTGTAGGGTTCTGAGGGTAGACGTACATGAATTACACAACAGAGTGCCAGACTTACATTTAGAGTCACTGGATCTAATTAATTTTCCTTTAATGTCAAACATCTTTCCAGTTGGTGACCACCCAAGGCACATTCTAGGTTTACTAGGCTTAGGTTAAGCAAGTCTTTCAGAGAACCCTACCTTCTTAGGTTTCTTGACCTGTGGCAAATGTTTCATTTGATTTGCAATATTTGAGACATTGGCCATTTGTTTCTTACCATAAGAATTCATGCCATTCAAATAATTAAGCACACAAACATCATGATTTACAGTAATTAAACATTGCTTACACATAGCACAAATAATTTCAGATTTATCATTCCAAATAGCAAGCTTAATGTTATTACATTCAGATGACATATATTTCTTATTCTTAGAAAGCAATAAATTCATAGGGTGTTCTTCTACTTCGACTTCTTTATTCTTGATGCGACTACTCTTAGACGTAGAAAGGACCCTATCATTCTTTGTATTGCTCCTAGGCTGTGGCCTTCTGGTTTTAGTAGTGATGTCTACTCCTGTAGAAGAGAAACCATTTGAGTCAGAATTAATAACTTTCTTAGTGATGACATGAGGTTGTGGAACAGTGATCGGATTTGTCCTAACGCTTGCTTTAATAGGTTTGTTAGGCACATACTTTACTTTCTTAGAGTTCTTAAAAGGATTAATCCTAAACATTCCAGGGGCAATCACTTTATCATTTTCTACAACCTTTGATTCTTCGGTGGTGGGTACCGAGTTTGAAGTGTCTGGATTTGACAAATCATCCATCTTATCGACCTTTTGAGGAACCTGAGTTTTTGAAAAATTTAGACGTTCAGATTGAAATGCATTTGGTTGTCTTACAACAAACGTGTTTCTTAAAGATTGCAAAAACGGTTTTCTCTCGGTTGATTGATTTGCAAATTTAGTATCCGTACTCGTACCTTTGGTGGTGTCCTTTTGTTCAGAAATGGTGTCCTTTTGTTCAAAAACTTTATCAAATAACTGAGCTCTCAACTTAGCATTTTCATACATCGTGTCATGTAATTTATCTTGCAAAGAGTCAATTATAGCTTTGGTTTGAGCCCGTGTCACTTTGATAGAGTCAAACAGGTTCTTGTATGTGGTCTTAAGATGAGCATTTTCTTTAGCATAATTCAAAACCTGAAACTCTAATTCCACGTTCTCATTCTCTAGTTTCTGAGACAAAGGATCAAGGGTATCTGATACACATGGAGTATCCTTACTTTTACCCTTTTGATCTCTCAACTGAGCTTGCAACCGTTCGATCTTTTGTTGCATGTCATTATAAGCTTTATCGTACGAAATTTTATAATATTTGCATTCTTCACATTTTTTGTACCAATCATTCCAAAGTTTAGCATACTCATTCTCTTTTTTAATGATACAATTTTCAAAACGTTCTTTCGTACGTTCAAGCTCAGTTTGGAGATTTGATGTATCTACAACAGAATTATTTTGCACAAGACACAATATCCTAACTGACAACTGCTCTCAAGAGACGCTCAATTTCCCATTCCAATGCCTTGTGCTTAGCAAGAGATTCATCAGCTTCTTTTGCAAGAGATTGTAAGTCTCAAACAAATTTGGTTGCTTCTTTCAAAAATTGTATTTCGAAATTTTACACTCTAGCATCAACTTGGTTAAGGATAGGGAAAATTTTATCTTTTATATTTTGTGAATCTTTTGGTGAACAGAAGACGACCAATTGTGTATATCTAAAGTCATTTTTTGTTTGACAACATGTTGAAGAGTCACAATGGTGCCTTTTACCTCATTTAGAAATTTTCATGCAACACTTAGTGTAGTATCATCCGAAAACTCTTCATTTGGTATAGAAATTGATTTGAAAACATTGGTTGTTTAGAAGCATTTAAAAGATATAACTCTTCACGTGACTTGGCCGTTTGAGAAATAAAAACCCCCGAAAGATGATTAATCTTTGTATAATTTGTTGGTTTTATTTCTTTTTTTAATTGTTTTATTTTTAAGCGACTCTCTTGAGCAAGTTCTAGTGTCTCCTCTGAATAATACACAGCAGGAGGATCATGCTTTTCTAATATAACTTTGCCATTATACAAACTCTGTTGTTTTTGCTAAGCTTGTTTGAGATAAAAAGGATTTTGATAACCCAAAGCCATTTTATGTTCGGTGTGGTAAAACGAGTCTGGCTTAGGTAAAAGCATGTGCATCGTTTGAATCGATTGACCTGTTTTGACCAAAATATTATCTAATTCCTTTATCTTACTCTCAAGTTGAATTTGTTTATCAAGAAGCTCGTCTTCGCGTATTTTGAAATCAGACTTCAACCTTTTTTTTTCTTCTTGAAGAGAAGAAACGGTTGACTTTTCCTTTGAAAGCTGTTTATTTAAATTTGAAATTTCCTCATTCAAAGCCGTTATTTGTTTACATGAACTTAAGTGAAGTGCATTTATCTTTTTAGTAAGACACTACTCTTGATGAACATACTGTTGATAACACCTTTCAAGTTTGTCATATTTTTCTTGACTAATTTCAAAACACTTTTCTTGATTTTTATATGTAGCAAGCTCAGTGGTCAATTCAGCATTTGTTTCTTTCATTTTGCGATTGACCGTGTTGACTTTCTCAACTTCAGCAGCTAAATTATGAAATAATGATTCTTGGTACGCACGTGTTTCCTCAATAGTTACAGAATGTTGTTCTACTGTTCCCCCACCTTGTTCCACACTAGAAACCTGAGAAATAACATTATTATCATTCTGTAGTACTTGGTGTGGTTTAGGAATGGGCTCGAGTAGCTTAGTATACTGCTCCTCTTGAGTAAACATATTAAATATTTCATCATTATAGCAATTGTCATGAAGTTGTACCTCGGGTGATCCATTTGAGTCATAGACGGGAGCTTTGTCACTCTGAGTACCCGATGTCGATGTTTACTGCAAATTAGCCATCAAAATGCAGTTTGCATTGACTTCCTCAATCTCATCAAGATCCGCTGCAGCAGCTGTCAAATCAAATTCTTCAGCTTAGAATTGAATTCCTGCTTCTTCCTTTTGAGCAATCAACAGTTGAGTCTAAAGATAAGCAACATCCCTTCTCCTTGGTCTGACTGTGCAGTTCCTAGCAAGGTGACCCAATCCTCTGCAATTGTAACACCTTATCCGATTACCATTATTCCCAATCGCACTACCCTCAGCCCGTGTTGCTACAACATTACCATTCCCATTCTGATTAGCAGTTCCTGAAACAACAATTAGCCCATTATGATTTCCAACATTCTGAACACTTGGATTCTAAACTGCATTTTGAACAACCTGGTTCCCTACATTCTGCCCAGCATATTGTCTAAACTGATTCCCCCATTTCCTCTAACCATCTATATTTGATTATCTTGACCCAAATTCATACCCGGCTAAGCAATCTGCCTATTTTGAGGGTTGGATAAAATTCTTTGGTTGTTGTTGGTTGGTGTTGAGTAGTTTAGTTTGAATTCCTTAGCCATTAGAACAAGTGCCATGTTCATTGCAGTTGTGGGGTCTATAATGTCTTTGGGATTTGACATAGGTTGTTGCATGTAGTTCTGGTTAAATGATGGTTGTTGGTTATAGTTGTTGGGTAGTGGTTGTTGTATGTAGGTACTTGATGATGGTAGATCTGGGTGATACACTGGATAATTGAAGGGATTGTTGGAATTTGCCATGAGTGATAAAGGATCTTATGTTTTTGCAAGTCTTTCTGCTTTTAGATCATCTACCTCCTTTTGATTGTACTTCAAGAAATCATACAACTGAGTGTAATCTGCTGTATGCAAGTCCTTTGTTTGATGAACAATGGTAACATGTCGACTCCATTCTGGTTGTAAGTTGTTTAGGAACTTGAGATTACTGGCAATCTTTTCTGGAAAGTGTTTGTTTCTCTTGAAATCATTCATCAACTTTGAGAAATGATGATCGTAAGACTCAATCGATTCCCCATCAGTGGAAGTAAACATTTCCCATTCATTAAACAACTTAGCCTTCTTTTCTTGAATTCCAATGTCAGAACCTTTCATCATTTGCTGAACACGTAACCAGATTTCCTGAGCAGTTTCACAACTATCCACAACAGCATAGATGTCTTCAGGAAGACCGAGAAGTATGGTCTGAATTGCTTGATCATCAGCTTCCATCTGTTTAATTTCTACTTTCGTGAGTTTATCATCAGATTGTTCATGAAACGTTTCAGGAACAGGAACTTCACCGTTTGCATCACCTGGTTCAGGAATCATTCGTCTGACATAAGGACCATTCATAATGGAATTGCAGATTAAATTTCCATTTGGTCTACTCTTAGCATACCGAAGAAGACGTGATGACCATGGAACATAGTTCTCTTTGTTAAGCATAGGAGGACGGTTTTCGGAACCGGCTGCATAAATGTCTTGTTGAGTCGACATTGCAAGAGTGATGTGAAATGATAAGTAAGGATTGTTTTAGAAACTAGTGATTTTGATTTGCTTTTGATTAAAGTCCTTGGAGATTCACAGGATTTTACAAATCTATGACTTAAACCGAGAAAAGATTGAACTTTTATGAGATTTTACAAAGTTAAGAAGACACCGTGAATAATGATTGTTTGATTTTAGGGTTTGTTGTTGAAAAGTTAAGTGTTCGTTAAGTGCAAGTAATAGTCCAAGATGATTAAAGGTCCATGTTTGAATTGTCACGAAGGTTTGTTAAAGGTATTAATTAAGTCCGAGTGTTTGTCAAACCACTGCCAAGAAACTAAGGTCAAACCGTGTCACACCCCCAGACGGGGCCTGGACAGAATACGTGTCCGAGGGCGTGACGTCATCATATTTCAAACACAAGGCACGAGAGAACGACCACTAATTGAGGTTTTGAAAATCATAACTCGTTGCATTATTTAAAAATAGATAAGTATTAAAAGATTCAAAAGAATTTAAACATTTACGGAAGCATAAGAAAAATGTAACGGAAGCATAATTTGGTTTTCAAAAGACAACGAGTATGAATGAGAAATAAATTCTTGATAAAAGGTATCATATTGCACGTAGACTCCACATAGCACGTCAAAGAAGTCCAAAGCTAATCACCTAAGAAAAACATGCTAAAAACGGTCAACATAAAGTTGAGTGAATTCATAGGTTTTAAGTAAAACATTTATGAGGATCGAAAATGTTTAGTGAATACAGCTTCACTCAAAGTATTATGAAAAGCATTTAACAATTTGAAACGTTCAACAAAAGCAGTATGGACCACAAGTTATAGAACATATGTGACAGTTATAACAAATACAACTTCACATAAAAAGCATTTACGTTTGCACTAAGCTCGTGACACCGAAGCTCAATTTAAAAGGAAGCATTTTATATGCCAAATAGAATTACTCGCCCTAAAGGTATCTGACCAAGATCACCTATAGACAATCCGACATGGTATATATTTGTTTGTTCAGGACCTCCAAATATAGTAAGCGCTACTTATCCGGATAGGGATAATTACTCCCAATAGATCTATTTATAACACTCGCGCTTACTTAACCAGTACGGTCGGTTAAGAAATTAACGGTTCATGATAGTTCGGGCATTTGTGGTCTATTCGCAACTTAGGCACAACGTAACAGGGAAAGTAGATCAAGACACTTGTGTTCATAGTAAAATCAACCAATGTATTTCCAAAAGAAAGGCTTTAAGTAATTGCATCCATAAGTAAAACAAATTGTGATTTCAATCATGTAACCAAGTTTGCAAACGAACATTTATAAGAGTTTGAAATCATTAAAGTAAATAAGTTTGTAAACGCGCATGTTCTCACCCTAAAATAGTAAAGTAAAAGTAGGAAAACATGGGGCTATGAACTCACCTTGACATTGCAGAGCAATTAGCAGAAATGCAAATAATAAGCACAGCACAAACGGAAAATAGAACGGCTCGACCAAGAAGATGAAGCTTAACTTAACGGCTATGTCCCACTAGCTTAGGGCGACGAATTTGGGGTTTTCCGATGGATGAGTGCATCAATGCGACACGTTGATAAAGGATTTGGATTTCAAGTTGTAAGAGTTTGGTGGTTGGTTAAATAAAATAAATCGAAAAGCAAAAGCAAAGTATGTAATATATTTCGTATATATTACATATGAAAAAGGAACAATTATATAATTCATATGATGAATTATATAATAAAGACAAACAACCAAAAAAATAAGTCGCAGTATATAATACTTTACAAGTATTATATAAGAAACATGAGAAAAATAATTGGAACAAAATAATTTGATACATTTTCGGAAATCACCAATTAAATTAATAAAAACATTCTTACATAAAAGTAAACGCACGTTTTAGAGTTATGAATTAAGTAAGCGAAGTTTTTAGAGTTTTTACAAAAGTTATTATTTTGTCTATTAGTCGGAAATTATAAAATAATATTTTATAATTTAGTATTTCGTTACGCGTTTTAACTAAACTAGTTGTCTCAATTGTAAAGGTATAGCTTCCATTTATTTACCGGTTTATTGTATAATTATAATTTTAATACTCTTAAAAACTATATAACTTAATCTTTTTTATCGGGTTTCCAAGATAATAAAAGTTTTAAACGAAAAATACTAAGTATAGGAATTTCTATAAATTTTGGCATGACCTATTCGTTTATACAACGTTTTCCATTTTTACAAAACTCAATGTTTTTCCCTTAATCATTAAATGTTGCAATTATCCGTGTGTTTCAAAATATATATATTTATTAGATCGAATAAGAACAAAATAAATAAACCAAACACGCCTTAAAGGTTGCCAAACCAAACACACCCTTATTAGGGGCTACTGTCCCAAACGCACCCTTTGGGTTGGTTAAACAGCAAACCAAACGCTCCCGTTGGAGCTGTTGTGCCAAACGCACCCTTACGGGTTGCTAGACAGCAAACGAAACACACCCTAAAGCTGTAAATCGCAGATCCAAACACCCCCTTACTGTTTTAAAACACAAATCCAAACACCCCTTTGGCCATAAAACGCAGATCCAAACACCCTTATTTGGGCAGTTTAAACGCATAAACAAACACCCCTTTATGGGCGCGTAAAATCAGTGAAACAAACACCCTGAAAACTAGATCAAGCAACAAAAAAGAAAGAAGGAAAAATAAAAATAAACTTAAACCAACAAAACCATTTGGTACAAATATATAACCATCCAAACTCGGAGTACAAAAGGTGAAAGTGGTGGTCGTTTCGGTGGCTGTTGTGGTGACAGCTACTGATGGAGGCAGCGGCGGTGAGGATGGTGGTAGTGACGAGGTGATGGAGGCTACGGTGGTGATGATAGTGGAGGCTGTGGTGTGGTGGAGATGATGGTGTGGCGTGGTGTTGGCTGCGAAGATGGAGGCGGCGTGGTGGTGAGTTGGCTACGGTGGCGTGCGACGACTGTGCCGTGGAGGTGGAGGTGGTGCGCGGCTGGTGGAGGCCGCGATGGTGAAAGGCAGTGGTGGTAAGGTGAGATGGAGGTGACGAGGATGGTGGGGAGATGAAGGTGGCGGCGTGTTGATGATGGCAGCGGCTATGGCCGGAGTTTGGCTGAATCTGGCCGGAAGTGGGAGGTGCGGCGCCGGAAAAAGGGAGAGAAGAGGGGGAAGATGTATGTGTTGCTAGGGTTAGTAAAAATGAAGGTAACCCTAATGGGTTGGGTATATATACCCAAAAGTTTAAAAATAATGTGGCAAGTGTATAGAAGACTAGGGGGAATGTTGTAAATATTACAGAGGGACAAAAAATATAATCTTTTGTAAAATAATGGTTCGGGACTCGTTTTGGCTAGTTATCATTTGATTCAAGACACGAAAATTACGCCATTGCGTTCCAAATGATTTTTTCTATAAAAATGAGTATTTACATGACTATTATTTTATAAATGTTTTTATAAAATATATTTAAAATGTTTAATATTTATTTGGGTATCACGGGCAAGCGTTGTCCGTAAAATTTAAAACTTTAATTTGAACATTCGTGTTTTTTAAATAAACGCTTTTGAATAAAATATTAAATACTTTATTAAATATTTTTATTTAATAAAAGTGATAATTAAATATAAATTTAATTATTTTTGTGTCGGTACGCGTTGCGTGCGGTGTTCAAAACTTTGCGAGGCTATTTTAGTCATTTTCTGTTTGGTTTCGTGTCTCGGGTAAAACTGAAAAGTTGTCCGGAATGTCGTTTTATGTCAAATGCTAGTATACCCCATAATTTATAACTCATTTTGACAGGTCGTTTTTGGTAAGTCAACTTAGGAATAACATATATCTTCTCGTTTTCAAGTTAAATAAGTTTGAAAAATAAATTTGTAAATGAGAGATAATAATAAAAATTATTATTTATTATTTAAATACGTTTCAAAAAATTGCCGGTTACGCGGTAATCATTTTTATGTGCCAGTAGAAGGTCAAAACGTCAAAAAGTTAAGTCGGAACCAAAAAGTCAAAGGGTAAAATAGTTATTTAAAGTTCTGAAAATTACGGGTTGTGACAATACCCACCCCTTAAAGGAATCCTGTTCCGAGATTCAATTTGAGTTAACCGATTGTGTGACCAAGAAAAGATTTAAGATTCAGTAAACCAGTTTTAAACATGATGTTGATAACTCTGTTCAGCCAAATTTCGAGGTTTCGACACCTCTTAATATACATAAATTTTTGGCTAGGTTTGACCAGGACATACAATCCATTAGAATAAGTATTTTTAGAAAAAAATATCATTACAAGTTTTATGATTGATATAAACGCGTTATAAAGAAAGTCCCTTAATAGAGAAAACGTCAAAAGAGAAAGTGTAGGTGCGGGGGTATGTCTGTATAATGCTTCAAATGTTTAAGGGCAGAGTCTAGTTTCCGATATCTGTAAGGTTCGACGATTAACATCGGACGAGGCTAATGAATGCAAGTATTCCGCTTACTTAGGAAGCACGAGGATGAATCATGACTCAACCCACCGTAAACAAATGGTGCGAAAAAGGTATAACCGAACAGCTTCAACCGCGACTTAATAAAGGGACGCGCCGTAGAACGAGAAATAATAATAATAACGGAACATTGCACACAACGTTTAAGAACGAAATTGACAACCATATATGTTTGTGCTTTAGTTTAGTCAACAAAATGTGTTTTTACGAAGTGATTAAGTTTATGAAGATGTTACGACGTTCTTACGAAAAGTTACTATTAATAGAAAGTTTCCATTTTGGAAAAGTTTTTAGTTCCGGGATGTTAATAGCATCTCCTAATTTAACCTGTTTTCAATATTTTCCCAAAACGAACTAGTAAAACCCATCGCCTAACTAAAATCCTAGCTCGGCCAATATAATATATAAATATATATATATATATATATATATAATATAATATATATATATATATATATATATATATATATATATATTTTGCTATATTTATAAATGACCAACGACTTATCATTTTTAGAAAATTCCTAAACCTTCGTTTTAGTATTAAGAAGCTCCACGAATATTTTCAAAGACTTACGGCACCTAATAAACCTTTTGTAACATTTTTTTTTAAATGTCCGTTTACCCCTATTTAAAATTCCGACCAGCAACTATATTTTTATAAATCACCCATGGACTTGACCATAAACTTGACCATAACACTGCCATATTTTCCAAACTACCCAAAATTCTTTTACGCCAAAACTAATCAACCAAATCCACTATAATTCTAGCCTAACCTCATCGCCATCTTTGTTGCAACTCACAAATCTCGCAACCTCTCAACAAGAACAATTTATATATCTGAAATCATCAAAAATCTTTATTAAAATAATTATTCATTTTAATAATTTGAAAATCATAGCACAAACATATGGAGTCGCGAATCAAAAGTATAGGAATACATAGCAACAATAACTATAACAAACGGTGATGGGATGCAGAGAGTGAGGATATTTCAAGAAACAATATCCCCAAAATAAAGGTCAACGAATGGGAGGAGCTAGCGGGAGAGCTTATGCGATAGGCGGTGGAATATTGCACGCAGTCGTTAGTTCGAGGATGAATAAAATCCATTAGCTCAATAGTGCACAAGTCAGTTAGCTCCACAAACAGTTCATGATCGTAAGAATTTGTAATGGCAAGAGTAATAACTTAAGAATGAGATAAGGTAGTTCAAGTGAGGCCTTCAAATTCTGCTGAGTGATAAGACACGATTGTGTTTCTAGATCTTTTTAACGGGTTTCGGTGATTGTCGGGTTTGAGTTCATACTTGTGTCATATTGGATACCATTAAGCCCACTCATTTATAATTTATTATTTGCATAAAGAAGCGTCCCAATTTATGTAAATAATGAATTGATAAACTTATGGTTCGGTGATTTACAATTTATTTATTTAAATGAAGAGGCGTCCCAATCCTTTCAAATAAATAGATTATAAATCAGCCTACTTAATAATTTCTGATACAATACGCGTACTCACATAATCTTCAAGGTGGTGGATGACATGACGATGTCGGTGCTCTAACGAGTGTTTAAAACTCATCTTCGAAAACGGGGAGTTAAACAATCAGGCGAGATCGACATAGAGTTCAAAATAGTTGGTGATTACACGGTTAAAGTAAATAAGATAAAGATCTTCATGAACGAGTTAACATAGCAATTATCATATCAGTCCTCCTATCACAAGTCTCGCCGATACAAGACTTGTAATACTTAAATTCATGAAAATGTGTGCTGGAAGAAAACTATTTTTTTATTCCGAAAATTAAAGGTATAAAAACGTTTTTAATAAACAAATTTAAAATGAAACTAAAAAAATTGTATATTTACTATTATACAAATTTTTGAAGAAGATACGTGCAAATCAAAACCTCTCCTTGTTTTTAGGATGATTCTAGTTGTTGGATTGATTATGTGATATGCAAAATACCATAAATATCCTTGTAAATATAACATGAATTAAATAAATAAAAATTAATTAACTAAATTGTGATTGGTCTGAAAATGTTCTGTAAAGTTCTGCATCTAAAATGGATTCTCAATATTATATATATAGTGTAACTTTATTTTCACCAACAAAATAAGTGCGAAAACTGCGAGAACTCTAAAAAACATACATGCACGTCTTCAAGAATCGTATTTCTACACATATGTTGTAAATAAAACAAATATGTTTTAAAAAAACATATTTGTTTTAAGGAATTTGATGAGAAATTAGAAATATAAATTTTTTCTTTGAAAGTGTGCATATTCAAAGAAAAATTTTGTAGTTCCAATTTCTCATCAAATTCTTTTGAAAAAATATGTTTTTTTTAAAACATATTTGTTTAATTTAGAACATATGTGTAAAAATACATACAACATTAAAAGCGGTAACATGTTATGTTTTTGAGAGTTCTCCGCCATGTTCTCGCACTTAATTTTGTTGCTGAAAATACAGTTTCCCCAATATATTATAATATATATATATATATATATAATATATATATAATACAACAATCCATAAAGAAATCTTTGATAAATATCTATAAAATATGTAAATAAATGTATATATATGTATGTATTGTAAAATATAGTAATGAAAATGTTATATATATGTATATATATATATATAGGTATAAATTCCATATATGAAATCGGGGATATATATGTATATATGTATATATATATATATATGTATATATATGTATGTGTATATATATGTATGTATATATATATATATATATATATATATATAGGTATATATATATATATATATATATATATATATATATATATATATATATAGGTATATATATATATATATATATATATATATATATATATATATATATATATATATATATATATATATATATATATATATATATATATATACTAGCCGAGTACCCGCGCCTAGCGGCAGCGGTATCTAGTTTCGACCAAATTTTGACGGCAAATAATTTTTTTGATGGCATGGTTGCATTGTTGCAATATTTTTCTATTGGCATGGTTGCATTGTTTCTTTTTCGACCACGTCGTTTCAAGTTGCAATAGTCATTAAAAACTTTAATAATAATATATTCGAGTGGTATATTTAATAGTCGAGTACTCGCGTCTAGCGGCAACGCTATCTAGTTTTGAACAAATTTCGACGGCGAACAATTTTTTTGATGACATGGTTGCATTGTTCCATTGTTTTTCTAATAGCGTCATTTAACAAACGATTACAACTAAAGGTCTTTGGCTCAATTGGTACACACCTTTGAAAAACTCATTGGCCCATCGAAGAGATTTTGTATATAAGAGGTCAAGGTTTGAGTCTTGGCTTGTGCACACTTTAGTTGGTGCCTCACTGGGCAGAAAAATTGATGAAGTTGCTTCTTGTGGGGTGGACAATGGTTGGTGCCAAAAGGCACCAAAGATCAAAATGTTCCTGTAAATTTATCATTTTTTGTGAAATGACTCATCACACGCGGATAACGGCAACGGTGTATAGTTTTAACAATATCTAATTGCACCTAGTGTCAACGATGTATAATTATACATATTATCAAAAGAGATTGGAAACGACGTCGTTGCACTGTAGCGCTACAGTGTTCGGCCTATTGGGCTCCCATTTTAGGCCGGCCCATTTAGTTTTTTTTTTTTTTGCTACAGTGTTCGGCCCATTAAAAAAAAACCTTTTGCTATATGGGAAAAAAGACCCGTTATTGGCCCAAAATAGAAAAAAAAATATTTACGGAACATATCCTCACCTTTTAACTATTTATGGCTTTCCATCGGCCTGGCCCAAAAAAAAAAGAAGCTTTTACTTTATGAAAAAAAGAAAAAAAACCCTGTCGGCCCAAAATAAGAAGAAAAAAAATTACGGGACATACTCTCGCCCTAAAACTATTTACGACTTTTTTACGTAAACCCAAAAAAAGACCTTTTTACTTTATGGAAAAAAAACTCACGTCGGCCCAAAATAGGAAAAAAAAAATTATGCGACGTACTCTCACCTTTTAACTATTTACGACTTTTTTACGTAATAAACTTTACTTATTAAATATCCAATACATATCTACCCATTCATTCAAATTAAAAAACACCCGCGGAAAGATAAAAAAAACAAAAACAAAAACAAAAAAATTATTATTATTATTTGGGAAAAAATTAGCACCGCCGCAACACGCGAATTCTTATGCTTGAGCACACCATTAAAAAACAACCCATCCCGCAGCAACGCGCGATTACTTTGGCTTGTTTTGATAAAATCTGGTTTCGTCCATTCGTGTGGGTTCTTTTTATTTGTATGTTTTTTTATTACTCGAGCCATTTCTAGACTCTAGCTTCATGTTTTTGACAAAATTTTGTTGTCAATCAGTATGTATCTTTTCTTATTTTTCACTTATGTATTTGCATCGTTAAGAGACGATTCGAGATATTCATGATGAGTTTTTCCCTATAAAAATATTTGAATAGTGTGTGATCAATATTGGGATATCATACGAAGAAACCATGTGTGTTTATCTATGATGAGGACTTGGAATTAATTTTTTTGAACTTTCATTATTACGGAGTATTTTTTTTATAGAGATCCTCTCATGTTCAATTTAAATAGAGTGTAAAGTTGAGTGTGTGTGAGTGAAGAGAATATCATTTCTCTCATGTTCAATTTGAACATAGAGTGTAAAGTTGAGTGTGTGTGAGTGGAGAGAATATCATTTTATAAAATTGAGGTTTCACAATACATTATTTATTTATTCTCTCCACTCACACAAACTCAACTTTAGCCCCGAGGATCTCTATCCTTCTTTTTTGTTTTCATTATGAATGACATGCTATATTCTAGTTGCATCCAACAGACCAAGATACATTAATTATCTTACGAACAATAACCATCTACTTTATGAACAATATAGTCAGACTGCTTTAGTCCAAAAATGATTGATTAGTCACCATCTACTCATATTTGAAAGGATATGTAATTTTATCCAAACAATAATACTACTCGAATGCAAACGGGTTCATACTTGTTCTCGTATACAACAAAAAGATTCAAACTGCAACCAACTTGGATAGTCTTTTAGTTTAAAAGTCAAAACTATTGGCTTCTCAATGATACTTTTGCTTTTTTATTTTCCGATTTTTTCAATGGTCAAAAGCTGTCATAATAAGTACCTTCGCTTTTTTATATGGGTACCACATACCCCTGGCTCATGAATAATGACAAAAAGGTACAAAAGATTCCTTTTGTACCATTTTTTTACAGTGCAACGCAGTTTTTTATCAGTTTCTGTTCCGTAATTTTTGACAGTTTCATACTTTTGACCTGTTAAACTTTATATTTTTCGTTCCGTTTTTTCCGTGTCACAGTTTTATAACATATACAAAATTATAAAAATACAAAAAAATAAAATACAAAAAAAAAACCGGAAAAAACCCGAGGGGTACAAATGGTGATTTAGAGGGGGTACATATATCATAAGCCTTTTTATATTCCCTGTTATTTTGCTTCTCAATGATACTTTTGCTTTATTTTAAACGTGTATAATAGATATATAGTTTCAAAAATAAAAAATAAACTAAAATACAGTACATGGTTTAATAAATAAAAAAGATTCACGAAAAAACATATATGATTTATGAAACTTTTTGAGCTTATATGAAAACAATATTTAAAATTATAAAAGGCACGGGGTAATAATTATTTTTGGGTCAAAAGGTGTGATGGCTGCAACAACACACCAATAATATACTCTATCGTATCCATACCCAATGTAAATCTTTTTTTCATCATTATCGTATAATCGTATCCATGTTCTTGAGACAGCCAACGTTTCCGGCAAGACAGCGATGGCGGCAACTGCGATCTGGAAAGAGAGTTGATGTGGCTACAACTTTTCCGGCGAGGCTGCAACTTTTCCGTCGACGTCAACGGAAATTCTGGCGACGGAGGCAACGGTTCCGACAGCGGATCTAAAAAATGGCAATGTAAAGCTACTCAAAATTATAAAAAAATAAATCTATAAAAAAACATACATAACATAACAAAATAATCATTATAACAAATGTTCAACAAACTTTGCAAACGAACAACGGTGGCATCAGGAACATCCGGCGAGACAATGATGACATCATCTTTTTTCCGGCGAGTTGAGGGAGCCGGCCGCTGGCGGCTGTAAAAAAAATATCGAAAATGTAATAAAAACTCAGATCTCCAAATAAAACTTATACATCTATAAAAAAAAGCCTTCAAAACTTGATTATTATACATAGATCTATTAAAAAAACTACCTCAAAACTTGAAAAAGCCTTTTGGTTGGCGCGGTTCTGTGGTAGCGGGGATTTCTGTGTAGGCATGGGTTTCGATTGTGGTTTCATTTATGTGGTCGTGGGTTTCATGGTGTGGACGAACGGTGGTGGGATGAAGTTGTATTTTTCGGCGAGATGAGGGTGTTATGTCTGTGTGAGATGAAGTTGTATTTTGTGTGTGTGTGTGTGTGTGTGTTTAGATCAGAGGTTTTAGTGTGTGCTTTTTTTAGATGAGAGAGTGTTTGTCTCTGGGTGTGTTTTTATGAAGAAATAAATTGGAAGCAAATGGTATTGGAGGTTGGTTTGTGGGTACTTTTTGTATGATAGTTTATAGTTTTTTGGTTTGGTAGTTTTTTAAGATCGGTTGTTGGTTTGGTGTGTGTAAATTTAGGTTTTGATGTAGGTTTGAAAGTCTGAATCTTAAATAGGAAGGGTTGTGTTTTGGTTGGGGATATCCATGTTTTATAAGGGAGTATAGATACCTTCTTCGGTTTGGTCTTTAAGGTTTTCCCTCTGTTCTGGTTCTTATAGTTGAATAAGTAAAGATGCACATTTGGCACTCTCTGATTGGAGTTTAACTTCCAAATCCTTATTTGCTGATTCAAGATTTGCCACGTCATCTTTCAATTTTCGAACTTCTCCTCTTACATTCGGTTCCGAATGGAAAATCTTATTCCTTATATTTGCCATAGGCCAACCTGGTGACTAGCCTTTTGGAAAATCCAACTTATCCGCTTTTGACAAACGTCCATTGGTCTCACCTTCTACTTCACATTCGCTGTGAGTTTCATCCCAATCAAACTGCTTCTTAATATCATCCTTCATACTTGACACGTCTTGGAGGGAAAAACAGTGGTTGACTATCCATTCCATATCAGAAGTCAACTCTTTGATGAAGTCCTCCACCCCAGCCTTTCCGTTTACCATCTTATTAAAGCTTTGAAGAAACTTCTCTAATACACCCTGAAGCTCAGATGTTTTCCACTGAAAGACATGAACAGTATACCCTGTGGGAGTTTCAGATGTCTTTGTATGGGGATAAATTATCATCCTTCTCAGACAATCTAATTCCTTCAATAAGTTCAACAAAGTTTAGCTCTAATGGCATAGGATTATAAACCTCGTTTCAGATTCAGATGGCATGGATTCAATTCAAATTAAAGTTTTACAGCAATTGCCAGCTTGATCGTGCTACCCTTCAATACACTCTGAGTCGCACCGTCTTTGATTTACAAAACAACAACAAAATTCCAATCACATTACCCTACAATGAAAACAAAAAACCAACATTAACACTAACATATCTATACTTACTACTACTATGTGGGACCCGATAAAACTTAAAATAAGGAGGTGCAATCCTGACCATCCATCTTATTTTAAAGAACCACATTATAAAGTGACATGTGTCACATTTTGATTAAAAAATTACCTTTATTTTCATATTGAAATATCATTTTATCAATTTTTTATTATAATCTAATTTCACCATATTTTTTAAAATTTTGTGCTCTTTAATTCAACATCCATTTTGATATATTTTTATTATTTTTATATATTTTTTTGTTTTTTACATTTTAGTATGTTTATTTTATGTTGATTTATATTTTTTTACAACTTTAACCTTAATAAATATAAACTTGATACGTTAAAACTATATATTTTCGGAGAGAGTGTTGTCTTTTTACATGCGAGAATGATAATATTAATATAGTGTTGCGGAAAAGTTACGGAAAACCCAAACGAACATGTATAACGAACACATACATTCAAAGTGTTGTGAAACGAAATTACTAAGCGGGTAAGAAATTGAGTAAAGAGTTGACTTGGTAAATTTTTTATTGTCGCCGCTATGCGCGGGTAACCAACCAGTTATTATATAAAGCATTTACAATGTGAGTCTCATCAAAAATTAAGATAAGGAGGTGCAATCTTAACCATACATATTTATTTAGAAAATCACATCATAGAGTGACATGTGACATTTCTTAATTAAAAAATCACTTTTATTTTTAATTTGACATATCTTTTTATCTATTTATTTTTTTATGATCTAATTTTACTGTATTTTCTAAAATTCCGTGATCTTTAATTCAACAGACATTTTGATATATTTTTATAAATTTTTAGCTTTTCACATTTTTAGTGGGTTTATTTTGAATTTTTTAACAACTTTAACTTTAAGTTGAATACAAACTTGATTCGTAAAAGATATATACTTTTGGAGACAATGTTTGATGGGTAAGAGAGAGTGTGGGTGTTTATACAAGCGAGAATGATGTTAATATGATGTTGCGGGAAATCTACCGAAACCCAAACAAATGAATTCTCTAAGCGGGTAGGGAATTGCGGAGTGAGTTGGGTTAGCAATTTTTATTGCCGCCGCTATGCGCGGGTATCCAACTAGTAGTATATAATAGCAGTCACTCACATCTCGCTTTTACATAAATTACCAATATTTAGTCTACATCGAGGAATAAATATGACACATAAATTACACTTTTTAGACCATAATCACTTGAATAAGCTACTTTACATCATCTGAACCCAAAATTCATCACCCAAACTAAAATTTCTGAAGAAAAACAACAAATTATTATTATCATTACTACCCCGCTATATCCATAACCAATAGAATAAAGATCAGACATAACTTCCAGTTTCTTTTAAAGATAAACAACCTAAATTAAGCTACTTATAATGCAAACCATAAATCTTTTTCGTTTTCCTTTCATTATCATTCAACCAAGTAAACAACTACAATTTACATTTTTAATATATATAAGAAAACACCCAAATCAATATAATTATATAAAAGAAGTTACCTTTCTTTATGCATACTAAATTCGATGAAAACCGCGACGAATCCCTCTCCGGTACGCAACTTTTCCGCAACCTGTCAATAAAACATTTTATCAAACACTTGGTATGCGACATATAAGTTTATAAGAACAACTAAAATCTATAAACGAAAAAGAAAAAACATAACCCCGATAGTCAAAGGAACCAATACCCATATATAACATAACCCTAAAATCTACCTTTTCGTATATAGTACAAGTTGCCTCATCACCATCATGAACCGTTAATAAAACCAATACGCCAAAAAAAGTCCATTAAACGCTAGTATCAAAGATCAAAAAAAATTGAAAACAAATAATAAAATAAACTATGAATTAAATAAAAGTAAAGCATAATTTTTTAAGATTGTAATTTGTTTGAGTGGGTGGATTTAGACACAATCTGGTTTGTGTGTGGGGTAGATGAGTTAAGGGTATGTGGCAGCGAGTGAAGGTTATGTGAGCGTGAGTGGAGAACATGAGGGAGAAGACTGATGAGAGAGTGCTATTGGGAGTGGGAGAAGCAGTAAATGCGAAGGTTGGGTCAGAATTAATATCGGGTATGGATCGGGAGGTTAGAACCCGGTAATTATAAGGCACTTGGGTGATGGGGCGGGTCAAAACAATAAAATTGCAACCTACATTCCTTGTTTTTGTAAGGTTGAACGTAATGCAAAGGTCGACTAAAGATTCGGTCGTCCCACGTGTCCATTCAATTCGGTCGGTCTTCCCACTACTTGACCTAATGGCAGACGCGTCCCCCCTAGACTTTTTCATTTATTGGGTCGGTCACAAGACCGAGTAAATGGTTTTGGTTCCATTTTCTAAAATTTCTATCCTTTTAAGTTTTTATAAAAAAATAAAAAAATTACCCCTTTTTTTCCACTATAAATTCAACCTATTTCTACTCATTTTTTACACAATATTTCTTACAATTTATACTACAAAACTCAAACAATGTCTAACAAAAATAAAACACCCAAATCCCGACGTCAACAAACCGTTCCAACAAATACCAGACCTCTAGACTTTAAGTTACCACAAAGCGGTCCAATCCTCACAGCCGTTTCATTTTACTCACGGGGCGGAAATCCAATACCTTTTCCCACCAAATCCGTATTCCGTTCCTTAGTATACCCAACAAGCGCAAAATCCAAATTATATCGTCCACTGAACGAGCCCACACCATAGCCGCCAAGCCAATCATCTCCGGATCCCGGCTTTTAATCTGACGATGACCATTTCGAAGCCTTTAATGGGCACCCGCTTCACAACTCGTGTCCAACCCTATTCGAAGTCCATACCCAACCGGTTGAAAATGACACTCAGCAGACGTTTCGATGGAAGTTTAGCCCGGAGTTGCACCTATAAACGAAAATATAGCAATGAAGATCAAAAACCTACGCAAAGAAGAATGACAAAGAGTTCGTCGAACCGTGGACCATTGAGGAGTAAAAAAAATAGGTTTGTGTAAAGCTTTCTGTTTGAATTCGAGATAGCGTCCAAGAAATGGCAAAAAAGTGCAGGGTGTTTGGAGGAGATAGCTAGCGCTTTCACGAAAAATGGGCTAAAAGACAAAAGAAGCTATGAATCTGTAAATCTTACAAATGGACAATAAGTAGATTCTTCCTAATTTTAGTCAATTTTTGTGATATTTATAATAGTGTCTGAGATAGGCAGCCAAAGTTGGTCCATGTGATAATAAACTGTCTATCAAGAATTCTAAGCTCGAGTAACATATATTTACAATGCTCCTCTTTACATTGACTGAATGTCGAGAAGAATATTTTGAGAAAAAGACCATCCTAAATGGAAAAAGGTTGAAATGCCAAAGTTTTATAAATCCAAACAATCATCTTCCAAAAAATCGAGGACAATCATAAAATACGTCACCTAGGAAATTCGGATTCAGCAACAATGGCGAGACTCTAAACGATGAGCAGCTAATCAGAGGATATAGAATGGCTCAAGAGTGTTCCTTGCTAGGCACAATTGGCCGAGTACCAGAAATGGCTTCAAATGAATGAAAGGAACCTCATTTGGTTGCTGCATGTTCGGAAACTTCAATTGGCAGGTGATCCTAGTCATGATTGACTGACGTTGCTAGTAAATTCACAATGGCTCAACGCCGTATTTTTACGCAGATGAAGGAGTCATCCTCTGAATGTATTTACGAATATTAAAGAGGCGTAATTTGGAACTGAAAGAAACGTAAGCGCAGGAGCAAGTAGAATTGGAGAGACTGATGATTGCACAAAAGATAATACGTAATAAAGAATTTAGTGACCTCCAACAAAAATGTTAGAATTTCAGCAACAACAAAAAATTCGCTAAAGAGGACCTCAGTATTAGCCAATGAAGAATTCAATGATCATTTAACTAGACAGAGCTTTAATCTACGGCGTTGTTTTGAAGAAAAAAATCTAGGAGCGTTGGATTTCCGTATTTTAATTTCAGTATTTGTATTTCCGTATTTTAATTTCAGTATTTGTATTTCCGTATTTTAATTTTAGTATTTGTATTTCGTATTTTAATTTCCGTAATTTAATTTCCGTATTTTAATTTTAGTATTCGTATTTGTAATGTTTTAATTATTTATTAATGTAATGTTTTTTTTTAAATTGTTCGGTGTCCTCTGCGGTCACCACTACGTGTGTTTGGTCACTGTGTGGTCTAACAGAGATAAAGCTGAGTTGACGCTGACGTGGCGGTGTCCTCTGCGGTCACCACTACATTCAGTCTAAGGTTTCATAATATAATTTTATAACGTTATTTTAAAAATTAATGTTACTTTTCAAATTATCTAATTTTTACCAATTCTTTTTTGTATAAATTGATCACAATCTCGCCCTCAATCTAGATTTATATTTTAATCTTAATTTGTAAAACTGAAACTGGTGTGATGTTGTTGTCTTTTCGGATGATGATGAAAACTTGACAACAACAATTGCTAAACGTTTGATGAAATACTCAACTACAATATCTCAACAATAACTATTCGCCGTTATAAAATCTCGTTATTATGCACTGATACATGTTTAGTTTATATAAATTTGGAACGAGGAAATTCAAAAAACTCACTAACATGAGAACTTGCAAGGCAATGTCACGTTTCTAGACACGTTGCCTGACTAAAGTTCGAATAAGGACATATCAAATTCAGGTCAGATTTGGATCTATTATTGCACAACATAAAATACAAAAACAAACGAATATACAAAAACAAAAAGAACTAATTATACACTCATTTCAGAGCCATCTATCTTGAATATCTAAACTCTCATTTTGACCCGAAATATATTGGCTATAATAAGTCTAGAATAGTTCATGATCAACAGGAAACAAAACCACAAATGGCAACCACCCACGGCTTGTTAAAAGTTCTTGAAAAATGCCGAACCTCACCACCACACAACACAGTCGCCGAACAATCAATACCACTTACTTTCTTTGATATGGCATGGATACTGTTTCATCCAGTTCACCAGCTTTTCTTTTACGACTACCCTCATTCGAAAGCCGATTTTATCGAAAAGGTTATTCCCAACCTTAAACACTCATTGTCCGTAACTCTTCAACACTTTTTCCCATTTGCAAGCAACTTGATCGCGTTTCCTGAAGAAAATCATTTAGGTAAATCAAGAAAACCTGAGTTTCGTTACGCGGAGGGTGATTCACTTGCACTTACGTTCGCGGAGTGTGATCTTGATTTCAATGATCTTAAAGGAAATCATCCTCGAGATTGTAATAAGTTTTACTCTCTAGTACCTTTATTAGAAAGTGGTATTAAAGTTGATGACTATGTGAAATTCCCTGTGTTTGCTATTCAAGTAACGATTTTTCCCAACTCTGGTATTACTATCGGGCTCACAAATCATCATGCTCTTTGTGATGCAAGGTCGAGGTACGATTTCTTGATGGCATGGACTTCAATAGCGAAACATGGTACGGATGAAATGTTTTTAGCTAGTGCTAATTCTTTGCCGTTTTATGATAGAGTGATCGAATATCCTAATTCTTTAGATGAAATGTTGTTGAGTCTACCACCAATAAAAAATCTTGATGAAAAGTACAAGCCACCTGAGCTTGTTCACCAAACCGATAAGGTTCGGGCCATTTTTATCTTGACCCGAACACAAATTAATCTGCTAAAGAAATGGTTGTTGGTTCAACTTCCAGAACTACAATATGTATCTTCCTTCACTGTAGGTTGTGCATATGTATGGAGTTGTATAGCGAAATCGCGTGTTCATGTTGAAGGAAAGAAGGGCGAGTATGAAGTTGAAAGGTTTGCTTGTGTCGCGGATTTGAGGGGTCGTTTAGATCCACCTGTGCCTCAAACTTATTTTGGCAATTGTGTTGGGTTACTTGCGGCCCCAACAAAAACTACCTTACTAACAGCAGGAAACAAAGGGTTTGCTCATGCTGTTGAAGTGCTAGGAAACGGTATAAAGGAAACCCTGAAGTTTAAGCAAGGAATTTTCAAAGATGCCGAGACATGGTTGGAGATGGCCTTTCTTCCGGTTCCCACGATTGGTGTGGCAGGGACACCAAAGCTCAATGTTTATGATGTGGACTTTGGGTGGGGGAAGCCGCAAAAGTATGAAACTATATCACTTGATTTTAACGATTCAATTTCTGTTAATGCGGGCAAAGATTCACCAGGAGATCTTGAAATCGGTTTGTGCCTTCCTAGTAAACAAATGGATGCTTTTCTTACCATATCCAAAAACCAATTAGAGAGCATACTTTCGGAGCAAGAATGAATGATTAATATGAGAACTTTATTGTATAATTAAGCCTATAATAATGCTAGTTGTTTCTTTGATTTCTCATATAAAAATCTTCTATATATGCTCATAGAGTTATGGTTGCCAACTTCAAATAATGTTCGTTGTAAGAATTGCAATATACTTTTTCCGTCTCAAATTAATTGTCTTCTAAAAAAACACACACAATTTAAGAAAAAAAGACATAATTATCTCTTTTACTTTTTGCGAAATAACAGTTTTACCTTTAAATAATTAATAAATTTTTTCTTTAAAATGTGCAATACTAATTTCAACCAAGGATAACTCAATCAAATTCTCTATTTTTAGTAGTGGACAATAATTAATTTGATACATCATAAAAAAAACATGATCTATTAATTTGGACGAATGAGTATGGCGCAACTCATAAAACACTTTATTAATTTGGACGAATGAGTATGTCACAACTCATAAAACACTTTCTCAAATATAAGTTGTACTACAATTATATTTTTATCGCATGCAAAGGGAGTTATCTGAATCATTCATTTCTTGATTAAAAAGACAAGACTTAAGAATAAAAAAAAATATAAAGAGACCAAAAGTGTAAATTTACTAAAACACACCCTAACCACTCCCTCATAATTTGTAGAGTTTGCAAATCTTGCCCAAAGTGCAATTAATGGACGTTTTTTGACAATTTGTACATTTTTATACGCTTTTGTACGTTTTTATACCTTTTTGTACGTTTTCGTTCGCTTTTACACGTTTTCGTCTGTTTTTGGACGTTTTCGTTCGTTTTTGGATGTTTTCGTCCGTTTTTGCACGCTTTCGTCTATTATCGCACTATTTCGTTCGTTTTCGTAAGTTTTCACACGTTTTCGTCTCTTTTCGCACGTTTTCTTCCATTATCACACGTTTTCTTTCTTTTTCGCATGTTTTCGCACGTTTTCTTCCGTTTTTACTTGTTTCGTCCACTTTCGTCGGTTTTCATACGTTTTTGTCTGTTTTCGGCCGTTTTCAGACGTATCCATCCGTTTTCATATGTTTTCATACGTTTTCGTTTGTATGTTGTTGTTCGTTTTTGTACGTTTTCGTCCGCTTTCGCACATTTTTGTTCGTTTTCACATATTTTCGTCTTTTTGTACGTTTTCGTCTGTTTTCGCACGTTTCTTCCGTTATCACACATTTTCTTTCGATTTCGCACGTTTTCTTCCATTTTACACGTTTTTGTCCGTTTTCATACGTTTTCGTCCGTTTTCATCCGTTGTCATACGTTTTCGTCCGTTTTCATATGTTTTCGTCTGTTTTCATACATTGTCGTCCGTTTTTAGCCATTTTCAAACGTATCCATCCGCTTTCTACGTTTTCATATGTTTCTGTCCGGTTTCGTTCATTTTTGTACGTTTCGTTCGTTTTTGTACGTTTTCGTCTGTTTTTCGCATATTTTCGTACGTTTTCGGCCGTTTTTTCAGACGGTTTCTTCTGTTTTTATACTTTATCTATCACTGATATTATATTGTTAGTAGGAACAACAAGGTTAAGCCTCTTTAGGCGAATTCTTATTTTGCTCAAAAGCAATGCCAAATTTATGCAACACTTGTCTGATTTTGAGAATACGTCAAGTTTGTATTTTTATATTTTGCTTCCTTTTTATTTATTTTGGTATTTGTAAGCGACACTTATCTATCTCTTGTGATATAACACTATAAGGAAGATGAAGTATATTCAATTTGTCATTTTTAGTCACTTACGAGTAATATCTCATGTGATAAAGCAATATAATGTGACACTGATTCCGGTATTCTACACATGAGTAATATCACAGGTGATAAAGCAATATAATGTAACACTAATTATGGTATTTTACATATGAGTATCACAAGTGACAAAGCAATAAAAGGACCAAAAGTAGACTTCATTCATGTCTGACTATATATATTCAAATAACTCAAAAGCATCTAAGTCTGCATCATTATGTACAACAGTAAACATGCACTTTTTCCAGTTACTTAATATGGAACTTGTTGGTTATATATTTTATGTAACTGAATATTGGTAGTCCTAAAGGTGAATAAAGAACTTGTTTGTTGAAATTTATGTGTAACAAAATGTTTTGTGTTAATTAGTTTATGACTTAGATATATTGTTCATTTTAATTTATTATCTCTTGTGATAATCAAGTAATGTGTAACTAGGATGTTGTATGTTTTGCCCATTTACTGAACTATCACATATGATAAATTAAGGTATAAAATGAATGAAGTATAATACCACAAATAATTATAAATGAAGAGTCACTTTTATCAAATGTATTATCGATTTTTATTGTTATTGTTGACTTCATGTTTTACCACATATGATATTCTAAGACTACCTGAAAATAACATTAGCCTTCAGACTTGCCAAATCCGTCTTCGGAACCTTTGTTAAGTAAGATTCATCTGTGGCTTAACATTGATTACCCCTAAGATTGTAATATCATCGGTGATAAATATAGCCTTTATCAACTAAGATTCACTTGTGGCTTAACACTGATTACTCTTGAGATTGTAATATCATCGGTGATAAATATAACCTTTATCAACTAAGATTCACCCCAACCTAACAATTTATGACCCCTGACATTGTAATATCACGAATGATAAATATATGTGAACCTTTATTAACTAAGATTCCCCCGTGGCTTAATACTTATTACAACCAATATTGTAATATCACCAGTGATAAATAAATAATAATAAAATCCCATGTGATAAAGCAATATAATATGAAACTAGTTATGGTATTTCATATATGATTAATATCATATGCGATAAAACAATATAATGTGACACTAATATATTATACTTAAATATTGAGTACAAACATTTATTGTGGAGGTTTCAAGATGAGTGATACAAGCTTTGAGAATTGTACAAATATTTGCAATGTAAATGTCCTAACCATTAAGAGCAAACGGATACGAAGAGTTGTCCCTACTAAATTGGTTGTAATTGAGTTATAGGAATACAAACAAACCTGTAATTAAAACGTTGATGGTTGTTAAATGCGTCTGATGTAATAGCAAGGGGATATCAACAGTTTTTGGAGTTATAAGAATACAAATAAACGGGTGATTAAAAGCCCAAAGCTGTTATAGATGGTTGAGTTACAAACCCAAGCTCATTATAAATGAGATAGGAAGCATTTTGGCTGAACAGGTATCTTAACTCATCTTAAAGTTTTACATAACCGAAAGCCCAAAATCATGTCTGGCGAGGCTACATCATTGAAGAAAACCATCTCTGGTGACATGCTTCAAAAAGTGTACAAATCCAAGATGGCCCTCAATCTTCCAAATTGATTTATAGGCACCAATTGCTTCAGCTCAGGCTTTTGCCTCCTTCACAGGTAATTCGTCTGCTCTTCCTCTCATCTTAATTCTTATTTTTCTAGATATGCAGGTGGTCTGATTCGAGCGTATAACTTCCACACGTATGTTGTTCTGTATACCTTACAATGTAAGATTTAAGCTGAACATTTCATTATATATATACTTTCTTAGTGTATAGAACCTTAGTAACTATAGGTTACATGTAATCTAATGTTCGTATACCTGTAGTTGATGTTACCATAAAGCTTATCGGTGCTGGCGCATTTGCTTTACATCCAAGTTTGGAATGGATTTTTGTTGGTGACAGACGTGGTACGCTTCTTGATCGGGATTTGTCAACTGAGAGAACTATCATGATTGGCATGTAAGCTGTCGGTGTTCCTTGCATCAATAAATTTATTAAAAGTTTTAACTATTCCGTAAATTCTTGCTCGAATTTACTATACACTTGCAAATTGTGATACACGAGTGGCTTCTCAACCAATTATACCAGTTTGAATCTGGGTGGTATGTTACTCAGCGTCTGGAAGCTAAACACGCTTGGTCTTCTTCCAATTCATGCATGTGATTGGGTTTCATCTTAACCCCCTGCTCATGGAGCATGTTGTTAAGTAATCATAGAATTGGGTCATGTGGTATGCAAGGAAGATGTCGGCATAGAAGGTTGGCAAATTTGAGCAAGTTGAGAGTGCTCGTGAATGTTGGTGCATGGTATATATAGAACATGTGACTAAAGATTGTCCTTTGAGCTTGGCGAACTGGTGAGATGGATTGATTTTATGAGAAATATATGTTTAGTTCATGTACAAGCAATGTCAATGATTTCATGAGTTGTTAGCATTTTGTTTTAATTTAGATGTGTTCATCTTTACAACTAAATTCCATAAAAAATGTTAGATGAGTGCCATTATCTTCATATATATTAGTTACGAGTATTTACAAATGTAATGGGTTACTACGAGAGGACTAGGGATTTTACTAGGCATAGTCATACGAGATATGTATTGTTGTTATTCATCTTGAAGTGATTAAACTACATAATCATGTGTGAATTCAGAGATCTTACAAACAAATTTATGACATGGTAGTTTATAATTGAAATTAAGTTTAAGAAGTACAGTTATTTTAATAATCTAAACATACATTTTATTATATAAGTGTCACTACTTTTATTTACATCTAATAACAAGATGTCTATGTCAACGGATCATCTTAAAAGCATTAGCATTCAAAATAAGATTGGTTGATTTGCATGCCTCTTGAGATCATCGTCAGTTTTACCATTTACTTCCATTGTAGTTAACAGGGACGGAGCCAGTGGGGGGGCTGGAGGGTGCTCGGCCCCCCCTAACCGGCCAACTAGCACACTTTGTAGCTTGGAATAAAGTGGTGTATTATTTGAATAAGAAAAAAAGACATGAGGAAGCATAAATGAAAATGGAAGATGGAGCAGAGGAAGAAGATGATGCTTTTGGTAGAAAGAGAAAAATGATGCAGTGAATATAAAAAAATAAAGTACAAGCATTAAATATATAGTATGTGGGGTATGTCACCCACGTGAATGAAGATGTTATAAATACTTACACTTTATTTACTTCAACTCTTTAAGTTAAATTACTCCGTAATATTTGTTTCATATGTCATTTTAAATTTGAATGCCTAAATGACATGATTTTAATTCACATAAGTAAAAGTTCGATTTTTCCAAAAAAACAAGCCCGGTGCATCGCACGGGTATGAACGCCTCGTTATGATTAAATTTGAAATTCTTAACTTGTAATCATTGTTATCTATCACTTGTAATATCATACTGTTAGTAGGATTATAAAGGTTAAGCCTCTTTAGGCGAACTCTTATTAGGCTCAAAAGCAATGCAAACACTTGTTTGATTTTAAGACCACGTCAAGTTTCTATTATTATAGTTTGCTTCCTTTATTTATTTTGGTATTTGTAAGTAACACTTATTTACCTCTTGTGATATAATACTGTAAGGAAGATGAATAGTATTTAAATTGTCATTCTTAGTCACTTAAGAGTAATATCTCATGTGATAAAGTAATATAATGTGACACTAATTATGGTATTCTACATATGAGTAATATCACATGTGTTATAGCAATAGAATGTAACATTAATTCTGGTATCTTACATATGAGTAATATCAAGGGTGATAAAGCAATAAAATAAGCAAAAGTAGACATCATCCATATATGGCTATATCACCTGAGATTTTACTCTAAAGTGACTAATTTCACTATCTATTACTTTATCGCATGAGATATTACTCTAAAATAACTAAGACAGTCCATTTAAATAATTTTTAACTTTGATACAATGTTATATCACAAGTGATAAACTATTAACTAAGACAAACTATTTAAATATTAACCTGAGATATTACTCTAAATTAACTAAGACAGACGGTGTTGGTGTTATGGTGTTAAAGCTGACGTGACACTCAAAAAATGGTGTTATGGTGTTATGACACCTGATGCTCTTATACCTCAACAATTTACATGAACATTACGCAGTGAAGAATTAGGTACAACCTCTGTGTATCGCACGGGTATATAATTATGCAATATGTGACATAAATAAAAGCTTAATTAAAAAAAAAAACAAGTCCAGTGTATCGCACGGGTCGGAATGCCTAATTAAGATAAAAATACACATATTTTAAATTTTGTGTTAACTATAGTTTGGTTTGTAAAAAGGTTTGGAATTAAAATTGGGATTGGTATAGGTTTGAAAGATAGTAGGAATGAAAAAAATATGATTATATAGAAATATTGTTTTTTATTCATTCATATTTAAGTTTATATTAGTATTTTAATTGAGAATGAGAGTGAGAAAAACTCAATAATTGGATGGCCCACATTAAAATTTTGATACCCGTTAATATGATGGAGAATCTCTTCTAAAGGTATCAAACCATAATGTGTATCTAAACCATCAACCAAACTATTTAGGGTGCGTTTGGTTTGTTATAAGGAATCACTATCGGTATTGGTATCATTATAGGATGAAATTAAAATGAAGATATCATTTTTGAAATTGTTGTTTGGTTTGTTAATATGTAGTGGGTATTTGATTTCACAAAATAAGCTTATTTACTATTTTTTTTTCAAATATAATAAATAATAAATTAAACACAACTTTGACTTTGCTTATTTTTGTGTGGTGGAAAAAATAAATGAAAAGGACCCATACAAATTATGTTGTAATGGGAGCAAGCACGTAATCTACAAAATGGAGAAACAAGAATAAATTTGTGAATCCCACTAGGTTACCTTGGTATGCATTCCATGGGTTTCCACATCACATCACATTCCTAATACCATAGATTTTTACATACCAAACACTTGATTCATAATTGATACCAAGTCTTTCATTCTATTACCCCATACCAAACACCCCTCATATTTGTTTGACTCCCATTTCTCGATTCCCATTACCTAAAACCAAACTGGCCCTTAAGTTATACATCTCCCCCCCCTCTTTCTCCTTTACAATTTTCATTCCCAGATACCTGAGTACTCAGATATTAAGAACTGAGCAAAAACCTGGCAAGACTTTCATCTAGTGGTAGAGCTGGATCCAATCGACTCTATTAGCTTCAGTCGTCTAGTCTCACTCATTCGTAAGAGTATCAGCACCAAGATGCTAACAGTCCATACAATCTATTGCACCGCTGTATAAAAAACCCGAGCGAACCGCGCATTACAAACTGCACAATCGGCCCGGAATGGCACCTTGACGCATCCACCCGCCGGGGGGGACCACCCTTGACACCCCCCTCCGGGGGCGCGTCCCCCCCCCCACCCCCGCCTGTCGCTTCGCCCCTTCGTGACACACACACAACACACACCCACACGCCGACCTCCCCTCGGGGCCTCCGCACACACACAGCACACGCGGCTATACGCACTATAGCGCGGCTCTTATCTCCTCACCCACTACGGACGCGCACCAATCTTTCTAATTCCGATTCTTTTTTCATATTTAATTTATTCTACTCATTTCATTTCATTTCCCCCAATTATGTCATATTAGGGTTTCAATTGGCTCATCATTTATCCGTAAACCGCTACGATAGATAGTCGAATAATATATCTATATAAAGAGAAGCAATGTTGAAGATTATTAAAGGAATGAAAAAAGGTTCTAAACCAGAAGTTATCGAACCGCCACCTGGACCTAGAGAGAAGAGAGAGAGAGAGAGAGTCAAATAAGAAGAAAACTTAAAATGAAAATAATAAGAAGAAACCACAACCACACATTTAAGATGCATCTACAAAAATGGATGCATCACCCATTAAAATTATCTATTCTATTTAAAATGTGTGGCTAAAAATCCTTTTTATTCTTCTCATTATAGTTTTTCTTCTCACCGAATCCCTACACTCTCTCCCTCTCTCTCTCTATATATATATATATATAGACAAAAGTTCAATAAAGATCCATTTTTATCATAGATCCCAAAACTCCATCTCAACCATCCATTTTTTCATCAAATTAAATAAAACTCATTTTCTACCTTTTCTTTTAAAATTAAATATCTCACAAACCGTTAATCGTTACGTAAAATGAAACATATCATTGCAATGAGAATTAAATCATTTTTCTAACGAGGGCACTTTGATATACTTTCGACGAACTTTTTTTTAATTTTATTTTTAATCATGTTTAAAAAGATCACATGTGATTCTGGAAAATCACATGTGATTTGTATTTTACAAAATCACATGTGATTTTTTGAAATCCAAACAAGTGATTTTGTGAATAACACAGTGATTTTGTCATACAAAACACATGTGTTTTTTCAGACTGACGTAAAAAAAATGCAAAAAAAAAATCCTTCGAAAGTGATATCAAAGTGCCCCGTTAGAAAGAGTGATTAATTCTCGTCGCGGTTGGTTGTATTTTTTGCCGTTTAAAAAAAACGATTTACGTTTGCAAGAGTATTTTTTAAATTTTAAAAAAGAATGTGAAAAAGTGTTTTATTTTATAATTTAATATACAAAATGGATGGCTATGATGGTCAATGGATCTTTTGATAATATTGGATTATTCATTGATCTTCAAATCTATATAAAGAGATGTATAGAGACATCAAACGTTTCAAACAAGGAATATATATATAAATTAAATATAAATATATAATATATATAAGAGGTATATATATATATATATATATATATATATATCATTTAAATACTTTTTATTTCATTTAAAAATTCTTTTACCGGTAAAAAGAGTAATCAATTACTTGAGAGATTAAATACAGAAGTTTAATCATAATGACAACATGGGAACATAGAATTAGGTAATTAGTACCCCTTAAAATATTGTAATATCCTTTTAGTTTTTTTAGTTTTTTTTATAATTTGTATTTATTATAAAACTGTGAAACAAAAGTGCGAAACAAAAAATATAAAGTTTGAAAAGTGAAAATTATTAAACTGTTAAAAAGCACGTTATGTTATATTTTGAGCGAAAAGTTAAAAAAATAGGCGGAGTTGGTCAAAAGTGGGGTAGAGAGGTACTAGTAATATCAATTTTTGGCAATTGGGCCAATATGTATAATGTGTTTTCGAATATCACTTAAAGATGGAAAGTAAAGAAAATGAAGTTAAACAAAAATGGCTATATTTTCGAGTGTCACTTAAAAAGGAAACAAAAGAAAAATGATTAAAAAACATTGGTAAATTAGTTGATTTTGAAGTGAAATGTTTCGTCAAAATAAGTTGAAAATGTTTGCTTTATATTCTTTTACTTTTTTTGTTAAAAAGCTTGAGAACACAGTAAAAAGGCTAAGCAAGGAAGATAAGGAATGATATGTACTTGATGATGCTATTGACCAATCTTAGATTTGTAATAGCATGCTATTTTAGCAATATGCAATTAGCACTTTCGTTACAACAGAATAAATACGTAATATTTAATAAAGAGTCTATTCTACTATAAGATTCAGTTTATATATTTATTATGCAGTATTAAAGATAGACCTGAATTAATATCACAACTCAAATCCCCTATCCCGCTGCATAGGTTTCTGAATTAATACACAGCATATGAAGAGTTCATGTATTGTTTCTATTGAAGAGTTCTTGCATATCAAGTCACTTTAATACACAACATATATATAGGTTTTGAAGTTACAACATTGATGGAGTTATTCATGGATTTATAACCAAAACAATAAAAACAATACTGAACAGAAATGCAGCAACGATGCTCTCATCTTTTAGTTGAACATAAATATTAGGTAACCTGATTTTTTTAAAACTTTCTGCATTTGTGGGATGTTAGATTATTTTGTACTTTACAAGTCTTTTAAGATGTGTTCTTATATATGTTTTCTTGTTTTTGTTTTGTTCCCTTTAATTATTATGGCATCATTTAGGAGCTGTATATTTAGCGATAATCTTAAAGTTCAATAGCAATGACGACATGCAGATTCGATTTTTCCATGTTAGTCTTAACCTTTAAAGCATGAATGTTTGGGATGGAATTTATCTTAACCCTAATCCTAACCCCGTTGATTGATAATATCATCTTTTTATTAATATTGATATTCACCCACGGTATTGATATCAGGAGGTGACGTTTAGGGGTGGCCTGAAACTGAACCCGAATAAGCATATTTGGACATCAATTCCTGACATGCTTTTCATAACATTATGACACAAGCTGTCTGCATACATATATTCTTTGGATAACTACTATAAGCAATTAACGTTGTATAGTTGTGCTTTATGGCTCTGTCCTTACCACAAGCAAGTGTTCTGATATAGATATTTGTCATCGTCAAATGAATGGTTTATGCTTCTAAGTTGCATTCCAGGGTGCTTTTTGTTTTTCAATATATATAGAAATATTCAAATGCTAGCATTATTTTAATTGAAATGTGACTTATGCATGTCATTTATTCATTGACCACAAACCTTATGCAAAAAATGAAGTGGCGATGACATGGGGTTGGGATGAACATGGTCAGCTTGGTTTAGAAGTCGTTGCCTCACCAACAAGATCATCTTGGCTTTGAGAAAGAGTTTGGTTCCTTACTCTAATGGTATAAGTGCAAGTAAGCAATCAGAAGGTCTGTCATCACATAGTGAATCATGGAAGCTTCCCACATTTGTATATACTTCACGTACTCACAGCTAGATCTGGCAAGTGATTCAAGGGCTTAAAAGAACCATTTACAGGTCAGGGTTAATTTAGTGATCTCAGACTTTGCAGATTTTTGATAATAGTTGAAGTCAAATTAGACTTTTTTGGAATGCAACTCTTTGCAAAATAACACCATGGAATCTGATAATAGATATTGTGATAATTCTGTTAGGTTCAATACATATATAAGGAGGCAGGCACATATGACGAGAACAAATCTGAGAAAAAAGGGAAGAAGAAGAAAGACAAAAAGAAAAATGAGTCCGAGGAAGAAAACAAGAACATTTATGTGAAATAGAAGAAAAGGATGACAAAAAGAAAAAGGAGAAGAAGAAAGATAAGAAGAAAAAAAATCCGAGGAGAAATATGAGAACACTGATGCGAAAGAAAAGAAGAAAAAGGAAAATAAGGAGTCCGAGGAGGAAGACGAGAATGTTGACGTGAAAGAAAAAGAAAAAAGGACAAAAAGAAAAAGGAGTCAGTGGGGGAAGATGTGAAAGAAAAGAAAAAGAAGGACAAAAAGATTAAGGAGTCAGAGGGGGAAGACGAGAATGCTGATGTGAAAGAAAAGAAAAAGGACAAGAAGGGAAAGAAGAAGACCGATGAAGAAGAATCAGAGGAAGGTAAAAAAGAGCCTAAAAAGAAGAAGAAAGAAAAATCTGATGACAAAGAGGATGAAGGGGAGAACAAGAAGAAAAAAGATAAAAAGAAGAAAGGAAATGACGATGATGAAAAGAAACCGAAGAACAAAGATACGAAAAAGAAAGGTAAAGATAAAACATGCGATAGTGAAGTTGCTTCAAGGGAAATTAAAATAGATGGAAATGCTAAAGAAGTAAAAGGAGATACTACCGAGAAGAAGGAAACGAAGATAAGCCAGGAGGATAAGAAGAATAAGGACAAGAATGATAAGGGAGATAAGAAAAAACTCGACACAAAATACAAGGATCTTGACAAGCTGAAACTTAAATTAGAAAAGATGAACACTAAAATCGAAGCTCTACTAGAGAGCAAGGCGAGAATAATCAGGCTAATTAAAGAAAAAGAGGAAAGCCATGGGCCTGTTAAGGAGGCTGTAGAGGTGAATGGAGCTGCAACCGAAGTGGCATAGGGCTTCAATCTGTACCCGGTAGTTCAAGTTTTCCCGTTTTTTACTTTCGTGTATTTTGTTATTGATTGGTAATATGTATACATGTTATAATGTATAAAAGCTTACTCATCCTTATAAATAAAATAATTAGAGTTAAAAATCTCATGACCCCGTTAATTTGTGAATACCAAGCGTTGAGAGTTGGTGTGTCATAGGCAAAAAATGGGGTAATTAGGGAAAATTTAATGATTTTGAATACGGAAATTTTTATCCAAATTCTGAAGTTAAACGTAATTTTAGAGAAAGTTTATTATGGTAATTATACATTTTTATGTCCATGATTAAAGTAATTGTTACCCACTTACAAAGTACGTAACGATTTTATGGAATTTCCATTTCTGAAGGAGGTTCTTTCTGGATGACATTAGTCGATTTATCTGACGGGTTCTTACTGGAGACCATCATTAGACTTGCGTTTCATAGGGTTAATTAGTAAAAGAGTAAGTAATGGTATTTCAATAATCAAAGTAGCGGGTGATATTAATCATATATGTAATTCAAATATAAAAGATAAAGAACATCATATAAACTTAGGTAATGATTGGCCTATGGTGATTGCTTTCATGTCTGGTGTGCGTTGGCCCTCAACTTATTTTATAACTATTTAGCTAAACATTAAGCGACACGTTTCACTTACATGCACCATTATAGTTACACCTCGACAATCTACATCAACATTACACAATGAACACTTAGGCACAACCTATGTGCATCGCACGAGGATCAAATTATAAAATACGTGACATAAGTAAAAGTTCAATTTTTTATCGAAAGACGAGCCCGGTGCAACGCACAGGTCTGAAGGCCTCGTATCTATAATTATTAAGTCTTCCTAATGAGATTTATTACCGTTCATCATCACCCTCTCCCTCTCTCTCGGTCGTCGATTGACCCAAGAGAGTCGAAAATCCTAAGTCGACCAAAGTCGGTTTCTAGGCTAAACCAAATTTTTACCATTAATCATTTGTTATCGTCTAAACCAGATTTTTACCTTCAAATCTCCAACCTAATAAATTCTGTTTCAAAACTTATGGCTAATAGAGTATAAACAAGTGGGTTTGCCCGCGCCTCGCTGCGGGGCGCGGGCTTTGACGGGATTTTACGTAAAGCTAACAAAATGAAATACTGACATTTACGTACTTATAACAATGGAAGAAAGCATATATATGGAAATTTTGTTGTCAAATAAACATAAGTCTGCAAACATATAAACTGATGCTTCATGTACAATCTGTTGACCAACTCTTTTTTTCGTCCAACTCCT